>ML813893.1:36320-61392 GCA_009831015.1 Picea engelmannii
ATAGCAGAATTGCTGAGAGGGGATGTGCAGGAAAGAGACCACGATGGTGGTGGAAGGCACCTTGAAAAAGGGGCGTTAACTTCCACTGAGAATTTTAATACCGTATTTGGACTCCACTGGCCCGGAGAACCAAAAGTGGCTCGCTGGCCCTGAAAATTAATGGCTCGCAGACTGGTAGGCGGATGTCTTGATGAGGGATGGGATGGTGAACCGCCCATCCATAGGGACGTCAGGCCTAATCATTGCGAGGGAAATCATGCCACACGCAACCTCACGAGAGGATAAGGCGTATGGCTGGAACGATTGACGAAGAGAGAACGCAAAGGGAACTCTGGCAATTTTACGCAGAGTGAGTGATCGCAGAGAGGGAGGATTGCAACCTTCGCTCCTGGGCACCGACAGAACAGAGAGACGCAGGTCTCAGGACGTCATGGTCTCAGCTCGGGGGTGGCTAGTGGTAAATCCGTAGGAGTCGCTACGGCTACGGTTGGGTGGAAACGAGCACCCCTCTCAGCAGTTGCTTCCATTGCTGAAGTTATTTCTCATAAGTATTTTTCTTATATTGTATTCTGAAATTGATATGCTGTCACACAGGTTCATAGACTGGTGGAATTGCCAATGTTTCCTGTGTAAGAATGCCTGTGCCGTAACTAACAATAAGGAGTAGTCACTAGCTCATAAATTGTGAAATGGTGAACAATTATATTATAAGAACGTCTGTGTAGTTTTTGATAAGAGATGATACATATTTATATATATATGCTTATAATAGAAAGGCCCCGCGTAGCTTATGTTGATAAATGGACTCACTTGTGCGTGAGCCGAACCAAGTCAGATCTCCAGCCCATCCTCGGAAGTTCATCTTCCTTTACCTGCTTCCGGGAATACCCCGGTAGGGATCTCCTCACTGAGACTTCCTTCTTTAAAAAGGTTCACTAAGAACTCAGAACAAGAACTCGAACGTACAGGCCTTATTAACCCTGCGCGCGGAGGAACGATTCTATTAAGGCTCCAAGGTAGTAGGGTTGTGAGGAGTGACAAATCGACGGATGAGATCTCGTCGGGAGAACCATAGTCATTCACGACCATTAGATTGACGAAAGTAACGTAGGCGTTACGTACCCTTCCCTTTTGCCTTCTATCATCGTGAGCAACGAGAGATTGGGGTCATAAATCCCAAGACCCAAAAGAACGAATCTGGACCGTTAGGTCTCGGTCAAAATTACCCGTCAGCCGTTGGACTTGGGGAAGCTGCGTAGGGGTTAAGCGCAGAGGTTGCGTGCGAGGAAATTATCTGAGCCATCATATCTGGAGTAGAAATCCCGTAAATCGTTGGATCGGGAAGAGTTGCACGGAGTATAGCCTCTGGTAGGGGAGTGTGTAGAAGGAACGATCTGAATCGTCAGATCCTAGATCATAAGTCCCGAAACCCCGAGAATCAATCCAGGCCATTCATCTGCGAGGACAGGTGGCAAAGGATCGGGATAGTTTCCATCGGTAAATCGACATGCCCGTGGACAAGTACTCGGGGAAAATCCAAGTGAAAACCCCGACAAGATATGAGCCGTTCAAACCGTAGGGACACGTGGCAGAGGATCCCGAAGAGTCGGAGTTCGGCATATCGGAATTTTCGGGGACAAGAGACCCGGGACAGGATAAGTCGCGATATCCCGAGAAAAGGATCTCAACCGTGGATCCTGGGAGGACGCGTGGCAGGAGATCTGGGCGAGTCGGCATTTGGAGCATCGGGTTTCCAAAGGCAAGGAACTCTTGCATACGGAAATCGCGATCCGTGATTTCCCGACATGATCATAACCATTAATTTGAGGGACGCGTGTCCAAGGATCCTGAAGAGATCGGGGTTCAGCATTTCGGGGTTCTCGGTGACAAGAAACTCACGACAGGAAAAGTCGCGAAATCCCGAAACGCGACGGTCCCACAGCCATAGCATTCTAGCGGAGGACAGGTGTCACTCCATGCCATCATAGGGGGTGGGGATCGTAGACGCCAAAGCAAGGGACAGGTTTCGGAAGACCAAGCTTGGCCGCGAGTCAACACCAAGTGGCATCGGGGATCGGAGGTTCAGGATTTGCGAAGGCCTGTGCATCGCGACATCATAAACCCCGAAACCCCGATGGGTAGCTATAGGGCTGTGGACATATGGTAGTAGGTCCTGTGGATCCGGGAGCTAAACTAAGAGAGCTAATGCGTAGGGAGCGCGTCGGAATTTCGGGGTCACGAGTCTTGGAGGTGGATGAATCTTTACACTAGAAACCCCGAATCCCGATATAGAACCGGGAATTGGCGTTTCGCTAATGCAAGTTGGTGGAGATTTCTCATGTATGGGAGATTAATCCAATTTTTTTTTTTTATTATGATAGTGGGTGTGTTACAAACATCCACAAACCGAACCCTAGGAGATGAAACGCCAGAATATGGGTCCCGTCGGGGTAGATTGGTACATCAATTTCTCGGGGTCGTAACTTTGGCATATTATCTCCGTTTGATGCATATGATACATTTTTAGAAAGATATATCTAAGGATTACAAATGATGATAGTGAATATTATGGTTTGAAACAAACTAATATTTATCAATCGGTTGATGCCCAAAAAACGTCGTTTAGGGCCTCAAAATGGCTCCGGAAGTTCAGGACCTGAAAAACTGCCAAAAATAGTAAATTGTGCTACAATTAAGGAAACTGAAAAACTGAAAGAAACAATGGTGGGGGTCCAAGTGGAACAGGCGGGTGGCCACCAATATCTACCTGGATCATGCAAATACTAAGTTTCACATTAAACACAATCATTCATCTATTTTCCCTAGGTTTTTACTTCGAGGCTCAAGCAGTTTCTCGTGGAAATTTCCCAAGGAAATAGATTTAGTCAATGAGAAAGGTGTTAGAAAAATACTTGTTCACAATATCAATATTCTAGCCTACAAATTTCCCCATCTATCATTTTCCAAAATACTAAGTTCAAAATATTTCATTTACATTAGGGTATCATTAATGACCTCAAACATTCACAGGGATTAAGAACGTAATATACTTATCTGGAGCTAGGAAAATACTGGTAACAACTAAAGGTTGTACCTCTTTCCACCCAACCATAGGCTCAAATTCTCCTTGCGTTTTCACAATTGGGATATTGGTGGCCACCCACCTTTTCCAACTGGTGTTGGGCTCTAAACATGTCCTAAAATTAACCTTAGTTTAACATTAATTTATCAACCCAGGGATTCGTCTTTTATCTCAACAATATCGGCAAAGTTTATGCAGGTAGCCTAAAATCGTGTAGCTAAACCAGATCTGAGTTCATCAACAATCAAGTTCCTCAAACGTTCACCAAAGATTCTAAGAACTAAATGAGATTGAAATCTGATTACTAAGATGCTGTAAAATGAAAGGAACTAATTAATCTAATTGAATTCACTTAACCATAAAGCAGTAATTGAATCTAAGAAAGGACTTGCAGATTTAATCTATTAATCATGAATTCTAATTACTGGAAAGGACATAGCGAATTATTCTATCCGTGGAAAGAAATAAAAACTGTATTCTAATTGGAAGGGACAACTAATGTAACTTTAACGGAAAGGAACAACTATTGCAACCTTAACTGAAAGGAATAGCTAATGTAACTTTAACTGAAAGGAACAACAATTGTAAATCTAAAGAAAAGGAATAGCGCAGGTGAAAATGTGAGGAACTGTCAAGCAACAATCTTCAGAAATGGAAATCATAACAACAATCATGAATACTTAAGGAAATGCCTATATTCTACAAACAATCATTAATTCATTGATACGCTTATGCAATTAAAAGAAATATGAATCACGAAATAGAAATCAAAACTCTTGAACTGATATAATTACAAAACGATATAGTAGCTTCTTCAGACTGGGCCCTCGGTCTTCCGAAGTACTGCTACAAGAAACTCAGAACACAGGGATGATAAAAACACTCAAAACTTTCATTGATCCCATAACTGGTTAAACATTTACAACAACTGCTCACGCAGGGCAAATTCTGAATCTGAATACTTAAAATGCGGTTTTTTCTATATGTTTTTCTAGATCTATTATCTTCTTATATATTACAATAGTTGGGTAAATCAAGCTATCCCGAGGATCGAAAGATCCTCAGGATTGCTTTACTATTATAAAATTACAATATAGCAAATGTATTATCTTCAAACTTCTTTGCGCCTAAAAAGTCTTCAATCTTCAATAGCTTGCGTATAGCCAAAATCTCTTTGGTCATCTTTGGTAGTTATTTGTACAATTCTATAACAAAATCAAACCATTACAATCGTAATTTAGAATCTATTTAATAAAACTTAAATAACAACTCTAAGAGACATATTAATCATGTTCTTTCCTATTTATTCCTAATTAATTGAAAAGTCAATCAGAATGATATCATAAACTGTGGACAAAAAGGAAGATATTTATACCTTTTTCGTAACCCAACATACCCCCCAACTTACCTTCTTTCATGCCCTCATGCAAGCTAGAGTCTTTCATGTAAACCAGTTATGCTGTAGGGAGGAAAAGTGGGTTCACCAGGTCTCCTGAAACCATGGCTTCTTTTGATTTCATCAAAAGCAGCTTCCTGTCTCTTTTTATTAATTTGAAATCCTTCTGGTAAACTTATGGAGGAAACCAGAGGAGAGAGGGATTATACCTACATCCCATCCAAGCAGGTCCTTCCTCCTGGAGTAATTTAGCATATCTTTCTACTCTGAAGGTTGCTGCAAAGAAATTCTTATATCCAAAGGGTTCTCTACTTTTAACCTCATCAGAGGATACATCCCATCTTAACTTGGAGGCAACAAGGGATTCTTCCTTGAATTCTCTAAAATATGTGATACCTGAGCGAATGACATGCAAATGAATAGGAGCCAATGAGTCCACAACTCCTGCCCTTTTCATGAAGGTCTTGTGTCGCATGATGGCTGGGAGGGATTTTGGAGGCTCTCCTCTAATCCAAAGATCTAAATCAGTTTCTCTGTTCATGAACATTTTGTGAGCCTTACCCCATCTGACCTGGTTCCTAGTAAAGGACAGGAATGCCTGAAATTGAATGTCCCCTATGAAGAGGCCAGGGTTGTCTCCTCTAACTTCATCTAAAATGATATTATGGAAATATAATTCACACAGAAGGTATTGTACCTTCTCTTCCTGATCTCTGAAACATGAAATAAATTCTGGAACAGTAGTAAAGGAAATGGGTTTACCTGCTCTGATGGCCTTTACACTCAACAATAAATACCACTCCAGCAAGAATAAAACATAATTAGTGGCAGGGGCTCTGCAATTGATGGCATCAGAATAAACATCACATATGTGTTTGATTTGCTCCAAATCTTCTTCCAATTGAGTTTGCACCTTTTTGGTCTTCTCTTGGGCTCTGGTAAGCGCAGTATAAGTTTCTCCCTCTATTGGTTTCATATCTTTCAATTCATTGACAAACCTTTGATATTCAGTCCTAGTCACCATTTCCTGTTGGTGTTGGACCAATGCTTGTTGTTCTTGTGTAAGTTCTGCTCTTAGTCTATCGGTGATGATACTTTGTGCCTGATATTGAGATGTTTGGTGTTCTTCCATAACACTCATCTCCTCTCTGGATTGAATCAATGCTTGCTGGGCTTGTTCCAATTCTTCTTTTAGCTCATGAATGATGGCACTCTGTGCCCGAGATTGGGATGTTTGATATTCAATCATTTTTTCTCTGGAGTGAATTAGTGCTTTCTGGGTCTGTGCAAGCTCTGCCTCAAGTCTATCCATGATAATGCTCTGTTCTTGAAATTTCCTTGTTGTCGTCAATAATTCACCTTTGTTTTGAGTCAGGGTTTGCTGGGACTGTAGTAGTTCTTCCTCCAGTCTCCTAATAGTAGCATTTTTCTCAAAAAGTTGAACTATTTCCTCTAAAACTAGAGTATCTATCTATATCTCAGTATCATCCATCTCTTTTGTTTCTTTAGGAATTACATCTTCATCCTGAACTGTTGTTTCTTCTACCATTAATTCCTCAGGATCTGTCTATATTCCTATAGAAGTTGTACTAGCTGCTTTCTTAGGAAGAGGGTTTCTTCCTTGCATCCTGCCCCTTTTGTTTTTCTTTCTCTTGTGGACCTTGTCTGCTAGTTCCAACTATTTTCTCAACTCTTTGATAATCTCCTTGATGTTTTCCACTTTCTTCTTTAATCTTACAACCCTCTTAGCCTTCTTCTTCAACACTTTGTTTTCTTTCTTTAATTTCCTAATTCGTTTTTGGATTTTGGCTGATTTTTGTCTATGGGGGATCTCGAGGTCTTCTTCATTTTGTTCAGCAGATGGTTGTCCTTCTTCTTCTTCTAAGTGCTCTGTCTATTCAAGGGGGTTTCTTTCTTCAAAAATAAGTTCCTCCTGTGCTGTGTCATCTGGAAAGGACATTTCAGTGTCAGGAAAGTCTTCAACAAGTTTTGAAGAGGAACCTGGTTCTGGTTCTTTTTCCAGATTATGTTCATCCCTGTTAGTTGAGGTTCCTAAGTTCCCCAGAACTTGAGCCATTTCTATATCATAACTCTTAAAAAAGTGTTTTTCCATGTGATTTGATGCAGGTTGGGTGTTTCCCTAATTATCTTTTTGTGTTGTCTGCCCTGCTTGGTCAATGTCTTGAGTATTTTCCTGTAAAGGCTGCTCCATGACATTCTGAGGTTCTTTAGGGTGCTCTGTTGCATCCTGAACTGCTTCAGTTAATTCCCAGATTTGTTTGCTTCTCTTCATTGTCCTAGGGGGGGATCTAAGAGCAACCATTGTTCTCTTCCTTCTTTTTGTTACTTCCTGTGTCTATGAGGTCTAGGCCTAAGTAGTTTGAGCAGGGTCTAATTCAAATTCAGTTTGGGGCACTAGAGTTTCTCTTTGGGTGGTAGTTGCCTGCTCCAGTTGTGGAGCTCTACTGGCCTCAATAATTTGAGTAGGTTCTGCTTCAATTTTAGTCTGAGGTGGTGAAATATTGCCCTCACTGGTTTGGCCAGGTTCTGGTTCAACTTCAATCTGGGGTGGTGAAATATTTCCCTCCATGGTTTGGGCAAGTTCTAGTTCAACTTCAATCTGAGGTGGTGAAATATTGTCCTCACTGGTTTGGGCAGGTTCTGGTTCAACTTCAGTCTGAAGTGGTGACATATTGCCCTCAATGGTTTGGGCAAGTTCTGGTTCAGCTTCAGTCTGAAGTGGTGAAATTTTCCTTTGGGTGGTGGTCGCCTGCTCCAATTGTGGAGGTCAATTGCCCTCAATCAAAGTTTCTCATGTCAACTGAGTTTGACTCAGTTCTTTATCCACTATCAATTTAACTAGCTTGTGATGGCTAATAAAAACAATAGGGTCTTTGTACTTTTGTTTCCTTAGAGCGACTTCATGTAATACAATATCTAGGAAGAAAGGAAGGTTAAGTACTAACCGTTGCTTCAAGGATGTCAGCAATTTAAGATGGCATGGTTGAATTACATCGTACCATCCATCGCAGGTGATGTAGCGCTGAACTATCCCCGCCAATTCCTTCCATGGTTCACTGAGGGTATTAGGATTTAGTCCTTTGCCTTTTTTGTCGAATTCTTCCCCCGGTTCTGTGAAATATTCCACAGCTTCCCTCAGCTTCGTGTATTTCCCTGTCCATTGACTACCTGTGTTAGAGAGGCCTGTGACCTCTGTTATGATTTCCGAGGTGACTGGTATTCGTATACCCTACACCATAGAGATTTCACCTTGAAGGTTTTGAAATAATTCTAGTGTGACATTTGTGTCATCTCCTTGCAAGTGGTTGAAGTATTTTGTCCACCCTAGGCGATGTAGGATTTTTCTCACCTGTTCAGTAACCTGGAGTAATGTCGGCTCTCTGCGCACACTTCTGCCACCCATATTTCTTTGAGAAGAAAGAATGACTATCGTTCCTGCTTACAAATTTGGTTAGACTAGCTTTGGAAAAATAGATGCCAGAAATGGAAAATATCAGCGACGACAATTGTATAAAAATGTGGTTTTGTATTAATTGCAATCATTACGGCTAGTCAGGAAGTGTGCCGAGCATCCCCCTCATTAATGTAGAGGTCGTCCTCGACTGTCAGTGTAGGTGGAATCCATGAGTGCGGGTACTCTCAGATAAGAGGTAATGATTGCGTCGTCGCTGCCGATAGGGATAATCAAATATAATTATCAAAAAGACACATGCCACCAAAAATCATTTAAACGATAGGCATTTGATGTGTGGAATTTAAAAAGTTAGTACACCTATGTGCAAAAATGATTTATGGAGAAATAAATCGAAAATAGGTTAAATTTGTTCATGATATATATATTTTTTAAATAATCCACATAACATAATACTGTTACTTTTCCCAGTGATTAAGTATAACTGATATGATAGCCTCATTTTGAAGGAGATCTAGAGACACGCAAAACTTGGTATTTTGAGATAATCTTCCATACCATAGGCAGAGCCACTGCTACCTGCAGGCGTTCATAGCCTCGACAGGGTTGCCTTTTAACCCATAGATGAGCCTGTATCCTTCATAAACATACAAATCATCTTTTTCTAAAAAGACCATTATCCTGGTTTGGTAGCCAGATGGTGATAATGCCACTCACTAGATTGTAACGTAAGTGAACAAGTCAGCTCGTGATGAGACCTCTTTTCCTTTGAAAAAAAGTGTCAAAGGCCATTACCCTGGTGTGGTAGCCATAGTGGGAATGTCACTTTCATTAGTATCCTATGATCGTGGTAGGTTGGCTCGTGATGAGACCCCCTATTCTTTTATGAAAAAGAGATTCTTATTACATATTTTTTTTTATTTGTATTTTTGTTTTGTCTTTAATAAATATTTGAATTGTCTTTTCCCAAGAAGACCATTATCCTAGTTTGGTGACCAGATGATGATAATGCCACTCACTAGATTGTAACGTAAGTGAACAATCCAGCTCGTGATGAGACCTCTTGTCCTTTGACAAAAAAGTGTCAAAGGCCATTTCCCTGGTGTGGTAGCCAAAGTGGGAATGTCACTTATGTTAGTATCCTATGATCGTGGTAGGTTGGATCGTGATGAGACCCCCTATTCTTTATGGAAAATTTTATTATATTATATATATGTTTTTTTTTTTGTGAGTGTTTATTTAGGGAGGCTCATCTACTCCTTAAGAGTAAGGGATGGTATAAGGAAGTATAGAGATGCCAAGTAAAAGTGTGTTGAAGACCCCTTATAATATAGAGGCAGAATATCATTCAGGTGTATTTGTATATATGAGGGAAAGGAACAACTTATGGTGGTGATTGATTATGAACAAGGTTTAAGATATTTCAGAGAGATTATTCCAAAAAAATATTTTTGATAAGGTGTGAGGGATCATCCACAAAATAATGACAGATCATTGTAATGACGATTAGAAACAGTGCTAGTGAGAATTAATTGATGAAAGCTGCACTTACGGAGGAATGGATAGCATTTGAATAGTAAATAAGGGAACATCAATTGTGCGAAAAAGGAACAATAGTTGTTCCATTCAAAAGGGAAACAACGGGCGCACGAAAAAGGAACAACAATTTTTCCATTCAAAAAGGAACAATGGGCATGCAAAAAAGGAACAACAGTTGTTCCATTCAAAAATGAATGGCAGGCACGCGAGAAAGGAACAAAAGTTGTTCCATTCAAAAAGGATCAGTAGGCGTGCGAGAAAGGAACAACAATTGTTCCATTCAAAAAGGATCAACAAGCGCGAATATGTAAAAGACAGAGTCCGTGTGATGAAACAAAATAGGAGTATGGAACATAAAAATGTGCTAATTGTAATTATCTGTCCTGATTCTTGTTTCCTATATGAATTTTTATAAAACAAACTAAAAAAACTAAGCACTCAGTTGGAAAACTATGTACAATATGTACAATATAAATAGAATGCATCATTTATGGAGTTGGGGTGGCTGGGTTACCTTCCCAGCCAGCCAAAATCTGCACCATAGGGTCTTTACTTACTTCTTGATAGAAATAATTTTTTGAAGGTGGCTGGTGGTAAAGTCACAGCTGGTGTCCATTGAACAGAAAGGGTGATCCAGACCCATCGATGGTGCTCAAGGTAACCATTCCATTATCATGGACTTCATTAATTTCATATGGCCCTAGCCATCGTGTCTGTAATTTCCCAGGAAAGTCTTGAAATCTGGAATCATAGAGGAGTGCCCGGTCACCTTTCTTGAATGATTTCTTATTGATATGCTTGTCGTGCCAGGTTGTTCTCTGTCGCTCGATAACAACTGTGTGATCCATAACAGACAAGAATGCTTCATCCAATTCGTTGAGTCACTGAAGGCGTTGTTTATGTGCTTCTTTTAGATTTAGTCTAATTTCTTGGGCCATTCTTAGGGTCTTGATCTCGAATTCTATTGGGAAGATGGGTTCTTTACCAGACTAGATGATAAGGAGAGTAGCCAGTGGTGTTATGCCGGGTTGTACGATAATCCCATAAGGCATTTGGGAGCTCAGTAGCCCAATTCTGTCGGTTTGTTGAGACAGTCTTCGTCATAATTGTCTCTAGGACCTTATTGGTGCTTTCTACTTGCCCGTTTGCTTGTGGGTGGTATGGAGAAGTAACTCTGTGCTTGATGTGATAGTTTTCCAGGGTGGCTGTGATTCTATGGCCTATAAATTGTGACCCTCCATTAGTAATTATTTCTCTGGGTAGTCCATACCGTACAAATAATTTAAAAATGAATTTGATGACTACTTCTTCTGTTGCATTTGGTAAGGCTTCCGCCTCTACCCATTTGGTCATGTAGTCCGTTGCAATGCGAATATAGGCCTTTTGATCTAAATTTGGATTAAAGGGGCCGACGAAGTCCAGTGCCCATCTTTCAAATGGTTCTACAACTAGTTGTGTTTTCAAGGGAATTTCATCAGCCTGACCTGGTTTCCCCATCCGCTGGTAGCTGTCGCATGTTTGGACATATTTCTTGGAATCTCTGAATATTGAGGGCCAATAATAGCCCATCTATAAGATTTTATGTCCAGTCTTGTGGTCTGCAAAATGCCCCCCACATGGCTCGTCATGTCCTGCTTTCAGTATGTTATAGATTTCGTCCTCTCGTGCACATCGCCGGATCTGGAGATCAGCTCCTGTGTGGAAAAGATATCCATTGATCCAAGTGAACCGTACACTACGCTTGACAATTAGTCATCTTTCCCTGGATGATAAATGTGTTGGTAATCTTCCCGCTGCTAGATAGTTTGCTACATCAGCGTACCAAGGTGGTTTTGTGTCGACAACAAACATATTCTCATCCGGGAATTAATCCTCAGCTGTTAATGAGTCGTCTGTTTTTGGGAATCGGGACAGGAAGTCTGCGACAAGATTTTCTCTCCCAGGTCGATCTTTGATGGTAATATCAAATTCCTGCAATAATAACAACCATCGAGTGACCCGTCCATTAGTAATTGGTTTATTAGCTAGATATCCTATGGCAGAATGACCAGTATACAAGATAACTGGATAGCCTATTATATAATGACGAAATTTAGTTATGGCATGTATAACAGCTAAGAACTCTTTCTATGTTACTGTATAATTGAGTTCGACTAGAGTTAGATTCTTGCTAATAAAGTAAATGGCATAGGGTTTCTTTTCTTCTTCCTGTCCCCGAACAACGCCTATGGCAATGTCTGAGGCATCGATGGAAATTTGAAAGGGTATTTTCCAATTAGGTCCTCTCAATACTAGCGCTGTTGAGATCAATTTCTTGAGTCTTGCAAAATCCACGTCACATTTTTCAGACCATTTAAATTCTACATTACCAGTTAAAGCATGTAGGGGTGCAACATTTTTTGAAAAATTTGGCATAAATCTACGGTAATATCCTGAAGCACCAAGGAAACTACGTACCTCAGTTTGTGTGTGTGGAGTAGGTAGATTAAGTATTACCTCGATTTTTGCTGGGTCTACTCTAATTCCATCTGCAGAAATGTAATGCCCTAATACCACACCTTCTGTCATCATCATGTGACATTTTTCGTGGCTTAAGCATAACCTGGTAGCGATGCACCATTAGAATACCTTCTCCAGATTAGTCAAGGCTTGATCGAAATCGTCGCCATACGAGGTAAAATAATCCATGTAGACTTCGAGCCCTTCGCTAATCAGATCACTGAATATGCTTAGAATGGCCCTTTGGAATGTAGCTGGAGTGTTACAGAGTCCGAAGGGAAATACTTTGTAGGCAAAGGTACCCCAGGGACATGTGAATGTCGTTTTATCCTGATCTTCTGGGGTAATTTGGATCTGATTGTAGCCACTGAAACCGTCTAGGAAAGAGAAGAATTTCTTCCCTGCCAAGGTATCCAGGACCTGATCGATGAAAGGTAATGGAAAATGATCTTTTTGAGTAGTTTTGTTTAGTTCCCTGTAATCAACGCAGATTCGTCACTTCCCATTTTTCATTGGGACGTTGACTAATGGGGAAACCCATTGACTATCTAAGATAGGGTATATAAAATCTGCATCCAACAGCTTTTGTAGCTCTTCTTTAACAATATCTCTGAGGTGGGGGTTCAGTCTTCTTTGTGGTTGTCAGATAGGTCGAGAGTATTTTTCAATATAAATGTGGTATGTGTAGAGTTGTGGATCAATACCTTTCATATTAGAGTATTCCCAGGAAAAATCTTGTTGGTATTTAGAGAGAGTATGGATTATCTTTTGTTGTTGTTTCTCTTCCAGGTTGGCATTAATGTTTAGAGACTTTCCTGGTGCGATCTTAATAGATTTTCTATTGTGAACAACGGTAGTTGGAATTTGTTGTTCCATTAGATCCTCCAGCGGGTCTTCCTGTGCTTCACAGTCTAGAACAACTTGGAGCATCTGTCATGTCAGGTTACTTATAGTGGTTGGGTTGTTAATAAACCCACTGATTACATCATCTTCTAGCTGATTATTTTGCTTGAGGGATTCTTCCATCATTAGTGGGGCACGCAGATCCTTCTTTGGATATCATGGAGGTGGCAATTGCAGATATACGATCATTGGACTAGGTTTGGCTGGAGGGTATAAGATGAGATTCCTTGTAACACCTCCTCTCGCAATTGTCATTGTACCTGATCGAAAACCTATGTATGCATCAGCTATTGCGAGCCACGGTCTGCCCAATATCAGTGGATTCCCTTCAAGTCCACCTTTTGGGTTGATGATGAGAAAATCTGTGGGATATTCCCAAGAATCAACTGAAATGGCTATATCATGTAGTGTGCTTAGTGGTTTGACCACTGATCGATCGACCAATTGCAACATAATCAGGGTTGGGTCGAAAGAGTGAAATCCTAGGGAATTGCAGGTTTCCATAGTTAGAATGTTGATGGCCGCCCCCAAATCGACTAAGGTATTTGGAAAGGAACAACCCTGAATCTATACTATCACTATGGGGTTCCCGGGATATGCATATTTAATTGGTGCTTCTCTACCCAAAATTAGATCAGATAAGGCTCCCATTACATGAACTGTTGATGATGAATTTTTGATTTTTCTAACGGGATTTCTCCCACATAACTCCTTGATTGTCTTTGCGTAGATCGATATGTCTTGTAGGGCTTGCAGGAGTGGAATCTTGATATATAAATTCTTGAGTTCCCCTACAAATTCGAAGTCAGGATATACGGTTGGTTTCACTATCATCAGTCTTTAGGGGAACGGAGGGGAGGGCATTGTATCTTTATCAGAGTCTTGTGATTCGACTGTGTCCCTCCCTTGCCTGATTTCTTCTATTATTACCATAGTTGGAGGTGTTATTGCTGGTTGTTTTTCATTCCCTTGTTCTTGGGGAATGTCATTTTGTTCGAGAGAGATGATATGCCCCGATCTTAACCGAAGTTCATTGCACCCTACTGAATTGATTTCCCCTTCTCCACTTTCCATGATCTGGATGAGCTGAGCTGGCCTGTTATTGGGATTCGGGTGGGGTTGGGAAGGTAATTGAGGGTGCAATTGTGATTGGGGCAATGGGAGTGGAGTCTGTAATGGAGGTTGGTTTTGAAAGGTCATCCCCATAGGTTGGTTATTCATCCCCATGGGGCGCTGCCAGTTCTGGTTCCAATTTGAGTTTTGGGCAGTCAAGTTAGGCCATTGTGGAGGGTAGGTATTATTCAAATTTTTCCAGGATGGGGTGGTGTATTGTGAATTTGGCCAATTGGAACTTTTAGTTGGTTGATTTTGCCAGTTGGGGTTTGTTGCAGACTGGTTTTGCCAAGTGGGGATTGCAAGTGGGTATTGCTGGGGTTGCCAGTTCTGATTAGTAAATGGCTGGCCCTACCATGTGATGCCAACATTCTGCTGTTGATTATACTGTCCAGGATTCTGCTGTTGATTGTACTATCCAGGAAAGAAAGAGGAAGAGTCCTGAAATGTATTTTGAGGCCGAGACTGCCACTGACAACACTGAGCCATCCGATATAATGGTTCTGTTTCTTCTTCTGCCTCTTTGAATACAACTTTTAATCCAGGAAGTGATGGGTAGTCTTCTGTGTCGTGATCCTTGGCGCAAATAGCATAGACCCGAACTATATCCATGGGACATTCTCTTGGACCTTGTTTCTTTCTACACCTGTGGAAAAATATTGCCAAGGTTTGTTCTACCTCTACCTTTTTCTATTTGGCCTGCAATACATCCAATTGTGTAGTAAGAGTGCTCAAAATATCTGTTTTAAAGTTTTCTAGGAGATTACCGACTTTAGCTCGTGTGACACCCCCGCTAGAGATATTGTTATTTCTTGTGAGGGACATTCACATTCCTGACCTGGTCCGTGTACTTCCTCATGAGCACCTGATACACAATAAAACAATATCTTCATAAGTCTCTTGATAAATGTCACCTTTCCCCATTAAATTCAATGTTTCTACCCATTCATCTTTCATACCCTTGATCAAAGTTTCTTTGAGTACTAGCCCTGGTAATGTGCCATAGGGTGATCTTTGCAAATTATACTGAAATATTTCGACATATTCTTCCAATGATTCATTTTCTTTCACAGTCATTTGAAAGATTTCATCTTTTAGGTCTCTGGTTCTGCAATAATCCTGATATTTTAGCAAGAAGGTTTGTTTCATCTGGTCCCATGAATTGATGGTTCCACCTCCCAATCCCATGAACCAGCGTAGGGCTACTCCCTTCAGGGTAGAGGGGAATAGTTTTGATTTTTGGGGTTCAGAGGTGTAGTCATACCCTCTACATAGGACATCAAATTCAAATAGGAATGCATCCGAGTCTTATGAAATCAATCCATGGAAGGTTGGCAAGTTTTGTAAGGGAATTGCTTTCATGGGGGCATTGGCAACTGGGTCAACTATTGGATACTCCAACGTGGAGGTCTGGGGTTGTTGTTGATTTGTTTGTGCCATTTGTTCGAAGATGTGCCAAAAATTTTCAGGAGGTTCTTGATCCGGGTATTCTATTTGAAATTGTTGATTATTTGGTCTTCCTAGGGTTTTGATTGCACTCCCTCTATCTGGGATTTCGGATATGGCTCCTTCTTTCGCAGGAGACTCAGGATTAGGTGGTGGTGGTGGGTATGCCTTGGCAACCCCGCTAGTTTCTCCTATTCCCTCCTCCATATTATTAGAGTTTCCCTCTTCTAAGGGGTTGAGCGGTGGAAGATCTGAATTCTGAAAACTCTACTCGGTCTCTTCATATTTTCTATGGATCTCAGTGTGGGCCGTAGTTGGTGAAACTATTGCCTGAGGGATTCGGGTGGGTCCTTTCCTGGGTCCAACCGAAGCTTGAGATTCACCCTTTTTGATGATTTTGTCTATAAAAGTGCTTCTTCCATGGATCACTGAACCTTGGGTTTTGGTATTTTTTGGTGGGGGTTTTGGTTTTTCAAGATCCTTATTTCTAGTCATACACACTTCTCACAACAACAAAAGAAATTTCAACAAAAGAAACACCTATGAAACCTTTTAAGTGTCAACTGGAGGTAAGCGTTGGCATAAGCATTTTACTTATTGCCTACATAGGTTCTTACCTTCCGTCTTCAATACCTGGTCCTCCAGAGACACAACCTATGCTACCTTTGACATTCTCCCCAGAAACGATGCCAAAATGTTGGGCTCTAAAGATGTCCTAAAAACAACCTTAGTTTAACATTAATTTATCAACCCAGGGATTCGTCTTTTATCTCAAGAATATCAACAAAGTTTATGCAGGTAGCCTAAAATTGTGTAGCTAAACTAGATCTGAGTTCATCAACAATCAAGTTCCTCAAACGTTCACCAAAGATTCTAAGAACTAAATGAGATTGAAATCTAATTACTAGGATGCTGTAAAATTAAAGGAACTAATTAATCTAATTGAATTCACTTAACCATAAAGTGGTAATTGAATCTAAGAAAGGACTTGCATATTTAATCTATTAATCATGAATTCTAATTACTGGAAAGGACATAGCGAATTATTCTATCTGTGGAAAGAAATAACAAATGTATTCTAATTGGAAGGGACAACTAATGTAACTCTAATTGAAAGGAACAACTACCACAACCTTAACTGAAAGGAACAACTAATGTAACTTTAACTGAAAGGAACAACAATTGTGAATCTAAAGCAAGGGAACAGTGCAGGTGAAAATGTGAGGAACTGTCAAGCAACAATCTTCAGAAATGGAAATCATAACAATAATCATGAATACTTAAGGAAATGCCTATCTTTTGCAAACAATCATTAATTCATTGATACGCTTATGCAATTAAAAGAAATCTGAATCATGAAATAGAAATCAAAACTCTTGAACTGATATAATTACAAAATGAGACAGTAGCTTCTTCAGACTCGGCCCTCGGTCTTCTGAAGTACCGCTACGAGAAACTTAGAATGCAGGGATGATAAAAACACTCAAAACTTTCATTGATCCCATAACTGGTTAAACATTTACAACAACTGCTCACACAGGGAAATTCTGAATCTGAATACTTAAAATGCAGTTTTTTCTATATGTTTTTCTGGACTTATTATCTTCTTATATATTACAATAGCTGGGTAAATCAAGCTATCCTGAGGATCGAAAGATCCTCAGGATTGCTTTACTATTATAAAATTAAAATATAACAAATGTATTATCTTCAAACTGCTTTGTGCCTAAAAAGTCTTCAATCTTCAATAGCTTGCACATAGCCAAAATCTCTTTGGTCATCTTTGGCAGTTATTTGTCCAATTCTGTAACAAAATCAAACCATTACAATCGTAATGTAGAATCTATTTAATAAAACTTAAATAACAACTCTAAGAGACACATTAATCATGTTCTTTCCTATTTATTCCTAATTAATTGAAAATTCAATCAGAATGATATCATAAACTGTGGACAAAAAGGAAGATATTTATACCTTTTTCGTAACCCAACAACTGGCTCAAAACAATTTTCTGGCAATTTTGGCAACTTTACTATTTTTAGCAGTTTTTAACTTCTGGGGCCAATTTGAGGGATTAAATGGAATTTTTTCACTATAGGGAACCTCAATGATAGTTGAAGGATATTATTTATCCCCCCTAAATGAATCTCCTCGTCAATACCTTTCCAGCGAGCTATCGTGCACCCTAAACGAAGATTGTATGCAAAAGTTACGACCCCGAGAAGTTAATGTACTAACTTACCCCAACGGGGCCCACATGAATTTTGGTGCTTCATCTCCTAGGGTTACGTTTTTGGATGTATAGGGTTTTGTAATTCATCCTTATTTTAAAAATTCCTTCAAAGCCTCATTGTACTCATCTTCTTGTGAATGAGCATAGTTGTTACATCTTTTCTCAGAGATAAGTTGTCACCATTCTAGCAAGCTTGTTTTCAGTTTGCATTTTATAGTTTTCAACATATTTCTTATTTGATAGAAGTCAAGTTTTAATGTATCTATGTTATTTTTCACTGTGTCTCTGTGTTAACATTATAAATCCATGTTTTCTTTTTGTTCCGCTCATAAATCCGGATCAGTGGTATTAGAATGGTCTGCTCCTTGTCATTTTTTAATGCATGTCCCCGACGTGGTCAGGGTATAGAGAGTTGGGTCTCGAGATTCTTTATCTTGAGGAAAAATGATCTCATAATCCCAAGAGACCACCCATAGCGGGCGGAAATAAATACGACAAGACATGATATCCTTTCAAAATGTTGCTCGAGGAAGCTCTCGAGTGACAAAGGAACGAGATGATGGACAACTTCACACAAATCCTTCGACGACTGTCGAAAAGTGATGCATCCACCTCAAGTAGAAGTGGAACCCCCTTCAAGGTAAAAATCAATTTTTATATTCCTATATTTGAAGGTCAAACAGATACAGATGTTGTAGATAAATGGTTAAACCTTCTAGAAGGTTATTTTTCTGTCCACAATTTTCTGATAGAGAAAATATTATATTTGCGCTCCTCAAGGCCGTCCCCCATGTCAAATATTGGTGGGAGACTTTCTGTGAGAAAAATGAAATAGAAGGATCCACATTATTTGCATTTTCACCCACTTGGGATCCTTCATGGATTATATTAAGGAACAATACTACCATGTTGGAAGTTACGACGACTTGTATACAAGATGGACCACACTGTGGCAGGAAATAGACCAAACAGTCCCAGAGTTCACCAATGTCTTCCATACTGACACAGACCCCCTACCTCTGCCTCGGCAGGGTCCATTGACCTCCTGGTCAAGGATCCTTCTTATTCCCTTGAGCCGAAGCGACTCCTTTATTTCCCATTGGAACCTTCATGCAAATATATCCACAGGTCCTCTTTATAAGTTACGCCCATGCAAACAACACTAGGCACGGACCTCCACTCCATGTGACCAGCCAATGTAACCAGGATCTTCACCCGAAAAGGTATTTTGGGTTTCATGAATTTGCAATTTCTGTTGTGAGTCCCTCCAATTCCTTCAATCCATGAAACCCCAAAATGGGATAACAGGCCCTCAACTCCTCCTTTATGTCTCAACCATATGACCTCAGTCAAGTCCTGGGGCCTCACTCCTAAGCACATTGGGATTTCTCGAATTATGAAGTTGTGATGCAACTCTTCCTCTTTTCTTGATGAATGAATTCATGATGCCTTAGATCAATGGTCCCAGTTCCTCCACGATTCATCGGTCCAGATGGCATCGAGATTTCACAACTCGCGAATCCTCGAGTTGTAACTCTTCCACACCACCAACTCTCGAAATGTTGAAATTCGAAACCACAAGATCAATGACTCCCGTTGATTTAGATCTAACGACGACTATTCCTCTTGATATTGCGAGTGTTGAAAGACACTCGGCCTTAAATTCTCTGTTGATCCACTCGATCCAATGGTCCATGGAAAATCGGTGATTCTCCCTTCGAGAATTTCAACCGTCCGTTCAAACTTTCAATGACTTCCAACCAAAGAACTCAACATCTTTTCTTTCTGAACTTAACTTCTGTGAGGTGACTTCAGACCTCATCCTTCCTTCAAACTCTTTAAAGTCTCAACCCCTCCTGAGCTTATACTTTGTTGCAAACTTAGATATTTCTAAGGAATTCTTTCCTCTGCACCTCCCGAATTTTGAGTCAGCGAAATGCTGATCTCCCTGCCACATGTCCTCTTCTGATGGACGAATCTGATGATTTTGAGACTTCACAAACTCCACTCTCATGTGCACTATCTAAGGGTTTAACCCTCACACACCTTCCTCTGGATCTAATGGATGTTGGTCCACGCGCTAGATCCGATGGGTCAGATATGTTCCTCCTCCTACGCTCTCTCCCGGGTGTCTGGACGCAGATTTGACGGTCCAAATATTCTTTCCTACAATTGATCCTATGGTTGTTGTGCTCCTCCTCCTGAGATTTGGATTTATTCCCTGACTTGGAAGATTTCAAATGTTTCAAAGGTATCGGACTTTGATTTATCTCCTATGAGCCCTTGCAACATTGGGTCTCGCCTGCATTCTGGAAACGCTATCCTTTCTGATCTTTGTCTATGGCTTGGACCTCGAAGTGTCTCGGCCTCTTCTTCTCCTTTATGTTGGAACTTTGTGCACAAAGGCACTATTCCTCCTGAGCTTTGCTTGTTCAAACCTCTAAGGGACTCGAATCTTGTCTCTCCCCTCAAAGGGGAATTTGATGCCCTCCTGGAAACCTCCTGCTCAAGCACACCTTGCTGAGCCAACAAAGTATTTAAAAAATCTGTGAGTTTCTTTCTCCTTGACACTTCCCTTGTCTCTGAGCTCGAAATAGAGTTCTTCTTGTGCACTCTTTTCACATGCTCAATTCCCACCTGGTATAGCTTCACAGAATCCTCAATAATTCTATTTTATCTTCTCTGTGCCCTCCTCTGTACAGTCTCACCTCCAAGGTGTTCATCAACCTTGAGGCTTCTCCCTTGAGTTCATGATTCCTCTGGTGCACCCTCCTGGCACGTCTTTTCCTGAATTCCACAGAACTTAGATGTGCACTCATGCACTAGCTCATAGAACCCTCAGTACTATGTCATGGAACCCCTTATATGAAGCCACAAAGAACCCAGACTAAAATCCAAGAAACTCACAGAAAGATAAATTCTATCTATCCCTACAGATGGAATCTAACATACATATACATCATAAAAACACATAAAAGACATTCATAAAACACATGGAAACAAACAAATATTCTCATGCAGGAAAACTACTCTTTGTATTAATCTCAGAATGCCTATACAATGTGTTCAAGCTCCGACTACAATAGAGTCTCACTCTCTCTTTTCTCCCTCTCTAACATAATCTCTCAAAACTAATTAATTCTAGATACAAAGATCTTTTTTCTTCAAAAGAGGGGCTCATCGAGCCTTTCCCTCCAAGCTACCTACTCTCATTAAATTACAATGAATTACATTTAATGGTTGTCTAGTCTGAATCAGATCTAGATATGCATCCTTACAAACATTTAAATCAAAATTCAAATTTTGAAATGAGGGTTGACACCTCTCTCTCTCTCCTCCATCGAATGCACACTTGATGTGCTGGTTGGCTGGCACATTGCTGGGTGAAGTGATGCTCCTGCATCATACTCCACTGCTGCAAAAAATTCATGAGCTCCTACTCATGAGCTTCCCAGTTCTGCTATTGAAATCCACCTGGATCCCAAACTGTTCTTTGGAGATGTCCATATGCTCCACTGTTTTGTTGCTGCTACTGTTGCTTCTTCTCTTTTGATATGGCATGATTCCTTCTTCAGTTTAGCTTCTGCTTCCTGGAATTTTCTACTTCTGACCTCAACATCAGCCTTCTTATCTTCTCAATAACCTCGTCCAGCTACTCCAATGGATGGGTCTCTTGAAGTCTTCTCTCCTGCACTTCCTTCTTTGTAACGGGTATATCAAATGGATCCCCCTTTCTATTTTCATCTCCCCTTGTGGTACTAAGTCGCCACTCTACTGCAGACTCCAATCCTGCAGTATCCTTTTGACTGATTTTATGCTCAGTCACTTCCTTTGATAGAATAGATTCTGTCATTTCTCCTATTGGCATATTTCCAGCTTCTTCCAGTTGCTCCCCGGAGTGGAATTATGATTCATCTCCTGCTACAGGCTTCAATGCTGTAGTCATCTCCTGTCCAGCTTCCTGGCTGAAATTTTTGAGCAATTCTGTTGAATGCTCTTCTCCCAAAATACGCATGACTGTCTTCTCATGGCAGTCATCTAGTGGCTCTAGATGCTTCAACCAATCCTCCAACATCTCTAACTCCTTCTCCCATGGAGTGAACATATTATCTGTGTGCTCTTATTCCTTTATAATAGTCATTGTTGGTTGTCCTTCTCCTATTGCGGCACCTGCAACATGTGTTGTGGCCTTAACTGGGCTATCTGGAAGGAATACCTCAATTCCTCCAATGATCAAAATGTATTTCCGATCCTCCTCCATCAACTCTCCTTGCTTATCCAAACTCACCTCTGAGTTCATGAGACTATCAAACAGTTTCATTTGCTCTCCCTTGCCCACCTAGCAATTTGGGATTCCTGTCTTGCCCATCTGGCAGTCTATGAGATCCTCCAATTATCCCATCTCATTGCACACCTAGAAATATGAACTTTATTCATTGCTCACCTGGAAGTTTCCGAGACCCTTCTCTGATCTCTTCTCCTCATCATCACTGAGATTTCTCCAAGCTTCTGGCTCACAAATATGAACCATCTTGTCTTCACCTCTGAGGCTTTTAACATACCTCAACCACATTCTCAACAGCCTCTGTTGTGCTCTAGCCAACAATTTCTTGACTGGCCACTTCACCTTCTTATTCATGGGCCATTCATACACCCAATGCACCTTTGCATCTTGTTGCATCTTAAATGCAAGATTCTCCATCTATGCTCTTATCTCACTGAGCTCTTCATATATCTCAGCCTTGATTTTCAGTTGGCGGTCTTCTCTTGGAACACGTTCATGGCCTTCAATAGTGATCTAAAATTGAAGAAGACTTGAAAACTTGAAAAATTATTGCAAGTGAAATGTTATGTGTTTAAAGCAAATGGATCAGTTTGCAACACATAAATTAAGGATTACTTATGCAAATTACACATAGACAACAGCATAATGATTGAACATAAGCACATAAACACAACAATTTGATAAAGGAGTTCACCCCTCTTATGGGCTACATCTCCTGGTCCAGCTTCCAATGGTTTATTATTATTAATTGCTCAAAATTTCTCAAAAACATGTCTTACAATGCTCAAACTGACAAACCAACTGCTCCAATGGATTCCCAGCGTCCCAAAACCCCTGTCTGGGCTCTTTCGGCACATCAATCGGTCGAAAAATGAGAAGGATAGGCCTCCTGGAAGTCTCCTTCTTCAACTTGTTGTCTCTGGTTCTACAATTCGCACCCTTCTTGAATGAACCTGGTTCACACGCTCTTTTAAGCGCAAAAACCCAGCACCAGGCGCAACCGCGCCAACGGTGCAAACCGTAGAATGGTTAAGGGCACGCCAACCCCTAACCGCCTCGGCACCTGGGCGTATGGCACATATGACCGTAGTTTTGGAAAATAGGTGGTTAATCCATTGAACCGCTCCAACTGTGTAACTCCCACGCTCCAACTCGTGGGCACATGGCATTACAAACATACAACCCCGCGACCGGGGGCTCCACACATTACAAACCCCGCGCGCATTATAATACACGATTATATGAAAGTTTAAAAGCCACGGGAAATGTGTTTAACCCGCGCGCAAACCGTTTGAACTCTGCGCAAAGGTATGGTCATATTACATTGCCACAACCACGGGCCGGGGCTTAGCCCCGGTCCGACCCCTCACCCAATATACAAAAGGGTAAACTTAAATATTTTCAAACCCGCATTCATAACAAGGAATATACGGTGGCCCATTGGCTGGGCGGTTGTGCGAAGTCGTTAAGTGTGGGGGAGGTCCGGGGGTCGAACCCCGCGGACTCCCAATACAATTTTATACAATCAAATAGCCAAACCAATTAACCAGTCAATGAGAGACACGTGGCGCCAATGGATTGGGCCACGTGTCCTCACATCATTGGCCATCAATGACATGTGTCATCTCTCGATTCAACAACCATCAACCAATGAATACGTGCCATGTCATCCACCTGACACATCATCGTACGGATGGTACGACCCCTACCACGTCACCATATGGACTGTATGGACTGTATGGACAGGTACAGTCAGCATCTAAAATTTTTGCCTGTTTGCCTCGACGAACAGATCGCGATATATTCTTCATACGGCGTCCATTTGACAAAGTAAATATACCGTCGGAATCAGGAAGACGAGACAGACGTGATGGCACTATTTTCGTCGCATTCCGAGCACTTTGAAATTTGAGCAAAATTTGATCCCCTGATCACACCTCCCCATTAGGAAGCTTTTGGACCTCCAAAAGACTATCTCAGTCTATGTGAAGATGAGGGTATAGTTCCCTCACCCTTACAACCTCAATCCACTTGGCCTTGCTTGGATTTGTCCCTTTAAGACCAACTCGCAAATACTCCACACTTCCTCGCTTCGAAGTTCGCATTCTCCTGTCACGAATGGTGTCTTCTTGCAGTTCTGTTAAATAATCTGGAGAAAAATCATCTATGGAAGGAATCTGAACATGCTCTCCTTGATCATCAATCAATGGAGGCTCATACAACTTAAAATTCTCAACATTAACAACTGCGTACATCTTCATATAAGGAGGCAAATCTAAACGAAAAGCATTGTTACCAATCTTGTCGACAATTTTGAAAGGACCATATAGAATTGGTTTCAACTTTTTACCTTCTCCTTTAAGCCTCTCCTTGTTGATGTAAAGCCACACTTCATCACCAACTTTGAAACTGTGATCAACACGATGCTTGTCATGTCTCTTTTTTTACTTGGCCTGACTCTTTTCCAACTGCTCTTGCACCACCTGATGTATTGACTGAATTTGTTCAATGAACTTCTCTGCCTGATCAATATCATATTGCCCATCAACAGAAATATCTTTCCAAAAGATAAAATCTAAAGGAGACTTGGGAAAATAGCCAAAACATGCCTCAAATGGCGACGTTTGAGTCGAAGAGTGATTAGCTCGATTGTACGCATGTTGAACGTAGTGTAAATGTTCATCCCAAAGCTTAGGATGCTTGCTGCAATAAGCACGAAGAAGATGTACCACTGTACGATTCACCACCTCTGTCCGACCATCTATCTGTGGATGAAAAGCTGTGCTCTTCTTAAGCTTGGTGTCCATGAGTGCCCACAAACTCGACCAAAAACTTCCAACAAATCGAGAATCCCGATCAGAAATAATGGACTTGGGCAAACCAAAATGCACCCAAACATTTTGAAAGAACAACTGTGCCGTTTGTTCTGCTGTTACCTGCTTAGTACAAGGCATCAAAATACACATCTTACTAAAACGATCAAGCACAACATAAAGATAATCATGACCTCTTCTCGACATAGGTAAACCACCAACAAAATCCATGGAAATACTTTCCCATGGTCGAGAAGGAACTGGAAGTGGAGTGTACAAACCCAACTTTCGATTACTAGGTTTACTTGTAGCACACAACGAACATCCCCG
>ML813893.1:71031-97239 GCA_009831015.1 Picea engelmannii
ATTTTGGTTTCATCATCTTGAATCTTTTGTATTCTAGAATAGACTTCAATTTGACGTATCCAGTTATCTAACTTTTCAGCGTTAACTTCTCCATTATAAATTGGCAACTCAAATTTTATATCAAGCTTTAACGAAGGAATTTGCGAAGGAGTTTTACCATGCCCATTCAGAAGATGTTTCAAACTGGTAGAAGAAGAAGAAGAAGAAGATGATGGAGGAGGAGAGGGTGGTGGAGAAGCACCATTCCCTCCATTTTCTCCTGGAGTCTTGTCACCACCGCCTCCCTTATGCATTGAAGGGTTGGAGCCTTCACCCTGCGACATTATGTTCCGTTCCAACAATATATTCATCATATCTCTCAACTCTATGACAGTCTGTCTGAGATCTTCTTCTTCAGCCGGAACACGTTCATGACTTTCTGCACGAGCCATGCTTGGTGAATGTCTCTCTGAAACTTGCGGTGAACGAATCTGCTTCCTCCTTGTCGGATAAGAACTTGGCTCCACAAGTTGACCTTCTCCTCTTGTGATTTTCAACCTTGTGAGCATCAGAAACAAAACTTGCAAACAATCAAGTCTTCAAAACTAGTGCTCTGATACCAACTTGATCTAAAATTGAAGAAGACTTGAAAACTTGAAAAATTATTGCAAGTGAAATGTTATGTGTTTAAAGCAAATGGATCAGTTTCAAACACATAAATTAAGGATTACTTATGCAAATTACACATAGACAGTAGCATAATGATTGAACATAAGCACATAAACACAACAATTTGATAAAGGAGTTCACCCCTCTTATGGGCTACATCTCCTAGTCCAGCTTCCAATGGTTTATTATTATTAATTGCTCAAAAGTGCTCAAAAACATGTATTACAATGCTCAAACTGACAAACCGACTACTCCAATGGCTTCCCAGCATCCCAAAACCCCTGTCTGGGCTCTTTTGGCACCTCAATCGGTTGAAAAATGAGAAGGATAGGACTCCTGGAAGTCTCATTCTTCAACTTGCTGTCTCTGGTTCTACAATTCACACCCTTCTTGAATGAACCTGGCTCACACGCTCTTTTAAGCGCAAAAACCCAGCACCGGGCGCAACCGCGCCAACGATGCAAACCGTAGAACGGTTAAGGGTGCGCCAGCCCCTAACTGCCTCGACACCTGGGCGTATGGTGCATATGACCATAGTTTTGGAAAATAGGTGGTTAATCCGTTGAACCGCTCCAACTGTGTAACTCCTGTGCTCCAACTCGTGGGCACATGGCATTACAAACATACAACCCTACGACCGGGGGCTCCACACATTACAAACCCCGCGCGCATTATAATACACGGTTATATGAAAGTTTAAAAGCCACGGGCCATGTGTTTAACCCACGCGCAAACCGTTTGAACTCCGTGCAAAGGTATGGTCATATTACATTGCCACAACCATGGGACGGGGCTTAGCCCCAGCCCGACCCCCCACCCAATATACAAAAGGGTAAACTTAAATATTTTCAAACCCGCATTCATAACAAGGAATATATAGTGGCCCATTGGCCGGGCGGTCGTACGAAGTCGTTAAGTGTGGGGGAGGTCCAGGGGTCGAACCCCGCGGACTCCCAATACAATTTTATACAATCAAATAGCCAAACCAATTAACTAGTCAACGAGTGACACGTGGTGCCAATGGATTGGGCCACGTGTCCTCACATCATTGGCCATCAATGACATGTGTCATCTCCCGATTCAACAACCATCAACCAATGAATACGTGCCATGTCATCCACCTAACACATCATCATACGGATGGTACGACCCCTGCCACATCACCTTACGGGCTGTACGAACTGTACGGACAGGTACAGTCAACATCTAAAATTTTTGCCTGTATGCCTTGACGAACAGATCACGATATCTTCTCCATACGGCGTCCATTTGACAAAGTAAATATACCAACGGAATCAGGAAGACGAGACGGACACGATGGCACTGTTTTCGTCGCATTCCGAGCACTTTTCAATTTGAGCAAAATTTGATCCCCTGATCAAATAGCCATCTTCTTCCTCTACCTGCTACCTACAGAAATCAATTATGTGCAAGCTCTCCTCTATCTCCTTCATCTGAAATATACAAACAAAATTCTGCTCTGATACCACTTGACGCAGACCCCCTACCTCTGCCTCGATCGGGTCCGCTGACCTCCTTGTCAAGGATCATTCTTATTCCCCTACGTCGAAGAGGCTCCTTTATTTCCTGCTGGAACCTTCATGCAAATATAACTACAGGTCCTCTTTATAAGTTATGCCCGTGTGAACAACACTAGGCACAAACCTCCACTCCACGTGACCAGCCAATGTAACCACGATCTTCACCCGAAAAGGTATTTCGGGTTTCATGACTTCACGATTTTTATTGTGAGCCCCTCTGACTCCTTCAATCCTCGAAACCACGAAACCCTGAAATGGGATAATGGGTCCTCAACTCCTCCTTTATGTCTCAACCATATGACCTCATTCAAGTCCTGGGGCCTCACTCCTAAGCACATCAGGATTTCGCGACTTATGAAGTTGCGATGCAACTCTTCCGCTTTTCCCGATGAACGAATTCATGATGCTTCATATCAATGATCCCGGTTCCTCCATGATCCGTCGGTCTAGATGGCATCAGGATTTCACAACTCGCGAATCCTCGAGTTGTAACTCTTCCACACCACCGACTCCCGAAATGATGAAATCTGAAACCACAAGATCAACGACTCCCGTTGATTCAGATCTAACAACGACTATTCCTCTTGATATTGCTAGTGTTGAAAGACACTCGACCTTAACTTTTCTGTTGATCCACTGGATCCAACAGTCCACGAAAAATCGGTGATTCTCCCTCCAAGAATTTCAACCATCCGTTCAAAATTTCAATGACTTCCAGCCAAAGAACTCGTTGTATTTTCCTTCTGAACTTAACTTCTGCGAGGTGACATCAAACCTCTCCCTTCCTTCGAACTCTTCGAAGTCTCTACCCCTCCTGAGCTTATACTTTGCTGCAAACTTAGATATTTCTAAGGAATTCTTGCCTCTGCACTTCCCGAATTTTAAGTCAGTGAATTGTTGATCTCCCTGCCATGTGTCCTTTTTCGATGGACAACTATGATGATTTCGAGACTTCACAAAGTCCACTCTCATGTGCACTATCAAAGGGTTTAAACCTTATGCACCTTCCTCTAGATCCAACAACTGTTGGTCCACGCGCTAGATCCAATGGGTTAGATCTGTTCCTTCTCCTACGCTCTCTCCTTGGTGTCTGGACGTGGATTCGACGGTCTAGATATTCTTTCCTACAATTGATCCTACGCCTGCTGTTCTCCTCTTCCTGAGATTTGTATTTCTTCCATGACTTGGAATATTTCAAATGTTTCGAAGGTCTCGGACTTCGATTTATCTCCTGTGAGCCCTTGCAAATTTTGGTCTCGCCTGCATTCTGGAAATGATATCCTTTCTGAGCTTTGTCTGTGTCTTGGATTGCGAAGTGTCTCATCCTCTTCTTCTCCTTTATTTTGTAACTTTGTGCACAAAGGCACTATTCCTCCTTATCTTTGCTTGCTCAAACCTCTAAGGGACTCAAAGCTTGTCTCTCCCTTCAAAGGGGAATTTGATGCCCTCCTGGAAAAATCCTGCTCAAGCACACCTTGCTGAGCTAACAAAGTATTTAAAAAATCTGTGAGTGTCTTTATCCTTGACACTTCCCTTGTTTCTAAACTCGAAATAGAGTTATTCTTGTGCATTCTTTGCACACGCTCAATGCCCACATGGCAGAGCTTCACAGAATCCTCAGTAATTCTGTTTTCTCTTCTCTGTGCCCTTCTCTGCACAGTCTCACCTCCAAGGTGTTCATCAACCTTGAGGCTTCTCCCTTGAGTTCATTATTCCTTTGGTGCGCCCTCCTAGTAGGTCTTTTCCTGAATTCCATAGAACTCATATGTGCACTCATGCACTGGCTCATAGAATCCTCAATATTCTGTCATGCAATCCCTTGTATGAAGCCACAAAGAACCCAAACTAAAATCCAAGAAACTTACAGATAGATAAATTCTATCTATCCTTGTAGATGGAATATAACATACATCTACATCATAAAAACACATAAAAGACATTCATAAAACACATGGAAACACACCAAGATTCTCATGCAGGAAAAACCGCTCTTTGTATTAATCTCAAAATGCCTGTACAATGTGTTCAAGATCCGATTACAACAGAGTCTCTCTCTCTCTTTTATCCATCTCTAACACAATCTCTCAAAACTAATTAATTCTAGATACAAAGATCTTCTTTCTTCAAAAGAGGGGCTCATCGAGCCTTTCCTTTCAAGCTACCTACTCTCATTAAATTACAATGAATTACATTTAATGGTTGTCTAGTTTGAATCAGATCTAGATACACAGCCTTACAAACATTTAAATCAAAATTCAAATTTTGAAATGAGGGTTGACTCCTCTCTCTCTCTCCTCCATCGAATGTGTGCTTGATGTGCTAGATGGATGGCGCATTGCTGGGTGAAGCGATTCTCCTGCATCATACTCCATTGCTGCGAAAAATTCATGAGCTCCTTCTCATGAGATTCCCAATTCTGCTTTTGAAATCCACTTGGATCCCAAGATGTTCTTTGGATATGTCCATCTACTCCACTGTTCTGTTTCTGTTGCTACTGCTTCTTCTCTGTTTCTATGGAAGGCTTCCTTCTTCGGTTTAGTTTCTCCTTCCTGGTAGTTTCTTCTGCTGACCTCAACATTAGCCTTCTTATCTTCTCAATCACCTCGTCCAGCTGCTCTAATGGTTGGCTCTCTTGAAGTCTTCTCTCCTACACTTCCTTCTTTGTAATGGGTAGATCAACTCGATCCCCTTTGCTGTTTTCATCTCCCCATGTTGTACTAAGTCACCACTCTACTACAGACTCCAATCCTGTAGTCTCCTTTTGAATGATTCTATGCTCAGTCACTTCCTTTGACAGACTAGCTTCTGTCATTTCTCCTGCTGGCATACTTCCAGCTTCTTCCAGTTTCTCCCTGGAGTGGAATTCTGATTCATCTCCTGCTATAGGCTTCAATGCTGTAGTCATTTCCTGTCCAGCTTCCTGGCTGAAATTTTTGAGCAATTCTACTGAATTCTCTTCTCCCAAAATCTGCATGGCTATCTGCTCATGGTAGTCATCTACTGGCTCTAGATGCTTCAACCAATCCTCCAACATCTCTAACTCCTTCTCCCATGGAGTGAGCATCTTATCTGTGTGCTCTTCTTCCTTTATAATAGTCATTGTTGGTTTTCCTTCTCCTGTTGCAACACTTGCAACATGTGTTGTGGCCTTAACTGGGCTATTTGGCAGGAATACCTCAATTCCTCCAATGATCAGAATATATTTCCGATCCTCCTCCATTAGCTCTCCTTGCTTATCCAAACTCACCTCTGAGTTGATGAGACTATCAGACAGTCTCATCTCCTCTCCCTTTCCCACCTGGAAATCTGGGATTCCTGTCCTACCCATATGGAAGTCTATAATATCCTCCAACGATCCCATCTCATTGCACACCTGGAAATCTGAACTTTCTTCATTGCTCACCTGACCATTTCTGAGACCCTTCTCTGATCTCTTCTCCTCATCATCATTGATATTTCTCCTAGCTTCTAGCTCACAAATATGAACCATATCATCTTCACCTCTGAGGCTTTTAACATACCTCAACCACATTCTCAAAAACCTCTGTTGTGCTCTGGCCAACAATTTCTTGACTGGCCACTTCACCTTCTTCTTCATGGGGCATTCATACACCCAATGCACCTTTGCATCTTGTTGCATATTAAATTCAAGCTTCTCCATCTGTGATCTTATCTTTCTAAGCTCTTCAGCTATCTCAACCTTTCTTTTCTGTTGGCAGTCTTCTCTTGGACCATGTTCATGGCCTTCAGTAGCCATCTTATTCTTGACGCAGACCCCCTACCTCTCCCTCGACAGGGTCAGCTAACCTCTTGGTCAAGGATCGTTCTTATTCCCCCGAGCCAAAGCGACTCCTTTATTTCCCAATGGAACCTTCATACAAATATATCCACAGGTCCTCTTTAGAAGTTATGCCCGTGTGAACAACACTAGGCGCGAACCTCCACTCCACGTGACCAACCAATGTAACCACGAACTTCACTCGAAAAGGTATTTCAGGTTTCGTGACTTTGCAATTTCTGTTGTGAGTCCTTCTGACTCCTTCAATCCCTGAAACCCCAAAATGGGCCAACGGGTCCTCAACTCCTCCTTTATGTCTCCATCATATGACCTTAGTCAAGTCCTGGGGCCTCACTCCTAAGCGCATCGGGATTTCGCGACTTATGAAGTTGCGATGCAACTCTTCCTCTTTTCCCGATGAACGAATTCATGATTCTTGAGATCAATGGTCTTGGTCCCTCCATGATCCATCGGTTCAGATGGTGTCAGGATTTCACAACTCATGAATCCTCGAGTTGTAACTCTTCCACACAACCGACTCCCGAAATGCTAAAATCTGAAACCACAAGATCAATGGCTCCCGTTGACTCAGATCTAACAACGAATATTTCTCCTGATCTTGTGAGTGTTGAAAGAAACTCAACCTTAACATTTTCGTTGATCCATGGGATCCAATGGTCCACGAAAAATCGGTGATTCTCCCTCCGAGAATTTCAACTGTCCGTTCAAACGTTCAATGACTTCTAGCCAAAGAACTCGACGTCTTTTCCTTCTGAACTTAAGTTCCACAAGGTGACTTCATAACTCGTCCTTCCCTTGAAATATTCGAAGTATCTACCCCTCTTGAGCTTATACTTTGCTGCAAACTCAGATATTTCTAAGGAATTCTTTCCTCTGCACCTCCTGAATTCCGAGTCAATGAACTGCTAATCTCCCTGCCACGTGTCCTCTTCTGATGGATGACTGTGATGATTTTGGGAATTCACAAAGTCCACTCTCATGTGAACTATCGAAGGGTTTAACCTTTACGCACCTTCCTCCAGATCCAATGGCTGTTGGTCCATGTGCCAAATCCGATGGGTCATATATGTTCCTCCTCCTGCACTCTCTCCTGGGTGTCTAAACGTGGATTCGATGGTCCATATATTTTTTCCTACAATTGATCCTATGGTTTCTGTGCTACTCCTCCTGAGATTTAGATTTCTTCTCTGACTTGGAATATTTCAAATGTTTCGAAGGTCTCAGACTTCGATTTATCTCCTGTGAGCCCTTGCAACTTTGGGTCTCACCTGAGTTCTGGAAATGCTATCCTTTCTGATCTTTGTCTGTGGCTTGGACCTCGAAGTGTCTCGGCCTCTTCTACTCCTTTCTGTTGGAACTTTGTGCGCAAAGGCACTATTCCTCTTGGTATTTTCTTGCTCGAACCTCTAAGGGACTCAAACCTTGTCTCTCACTTCAAAGGGGAATTTGATGCCCTCCTAGAAACCTCCTTCTCAAGCACACCTTGCTGAGTCAACATAGTATTTAACCACTCTGTGAGTGTCTTTATCCTTGACACTTCCCTTGTCTCTAAACTCGAAATAGATTTCTTCTTGTGCACTCTTTGCACATGCTCAATGCCCACCTGGTAGAGCTTCACAGAATCCTCAGTAATTCTATTTTATCTTCTCTGTGCCATCCTCTGCACAGTCTCACCTCCAAGGTTTTCATAAACCTTGAGGTTTCTCCCTTGAGTTCATGATTCCTTTGGTGCACCCTCATGGCACATCTTTTCCTGAATTCCACAGAACTCAGATGTGCACTCATGCATTGGCTCATAGAATCCTCAGTATTCTGTCATGCAACCCCTTGTATGAAGCCACAAAGAACCCAGAATGAAATCCAAGAAACTCACAGATAGATAAATTATATCTATCCCTGTATATGGAATATAACATACATCTACATCATAAAAACACATAAAAGACATTCATAAAACACATGGAAACACACAAAGATTCTCATGCAAGAAAAACCGCTCTTTGTATTAATCTCGGAATGCCTATACAATGTGTTCAAGCTCTGACTAAAATAGAGTCTCTCTCTCTCTCTTTTCTCCCTCTCTAACATAATCTCTCAAAACTAATTAATTCTAGATACAAAGATCTTTTTTCTTCAAAAGAGGGGCTCATCGAGCCTTTCCCTCCAAGCTACCTACTCTCATTAAATTACAATGAATTACATTTAATGGTTGTATAGTCTAAATCATATCTAGATATGCAATCTTACAAACATTTAAATCAAAATTCAAATTTTGAAATGAGGGTTGATGCCTCTCTCTCTCTCCTCCATCGAATGTGCGCTTGATGTGCTGGCTGGCTAGCGCGTTGCCGGGTGAAGTGATTCTCCTGCATCACATACCTTGCGCACCAAGCTGGGTATCAAATGTTTTGAGTGACATATGGTGCTCAAGTATCTTGGCCTTCTACATAGATACATCTAGACAAAAATGGAGTTTTTGGACATCTCGTCCTTGGGCGTGGCCAATCGATATGCCGTCAAAATCGAGCAGAAGGTTAAACAAAAGACACGACAATTTGGGTTTGGGCCTGCAGAAAAAAGGACATAGAAAATATGGGCAACCTCATGAAAACAAGTCAAATCTACAAGCAAAGAAGGACAATGGGAATATGAAGAAATATACCGGGAAGTGATGTGACTTCCATAAGAGCCCCTGGCATGAAATTGTTGGTTGTCGCTCAAAGCAATCATTAGTGGTTGAACTAAAAGCCTCTGAATCAGATGCAGGTTCTGACTTGAGTCAGAACCAGAGAAGGGGAGATAGAACATTGACACGGAACCTAGTGCCACCAAGATCCATCCCGATGAACCCAATGAGCTAGAGGAAGGCGAGCGTGTCTTTCATTCATAGATGTGGGTGAAAGGAACTCAACTGCACTCCATCGTTGATAAAAGTAGCTAGAAGAAAATCATCTCAACAAAGGTTGTCAAGCAGCTAGCCCTACCAAAAACACCTCACTTGAATCCCTACACCAAGTGATGGCTCTATCAAGGAAGTGATCTTTATGTCAGCCAACAGTGTTTCCTGTCGTACGACATCAAGCCATTCAAAGATGAGGTATTTTGTGATTCTTCTCCCCTTGAATTTTGTGATTCTTTTGGGAAAACCTTATTTATGGAAACATCATTTTGTATATGAGTCTAGGCCTCACAGTGTTATTATTACTTTGAACAAGAAATTTTACAGGATACCCAAGGTAGTCCCACCTAGTGCTATTTCCTTGATCTCTCCCAAGCAATGCAGGAAGGTCATTTCTCAGACTGTGAAGTTTGTCTTCTTCATGATTCACTCTCAAAGTGAGAGAAAGGTTGCAACCACATCCATGGCCTCCATTAATGAATTCTCCACGTAACATAAGAAAGTGGATAAGGTCATGGAATAATACAAACACTAGTACATTTGGGTCAAATTCCGACAACGTGTTTGACACAATTGCCACTTTATATTGTCGAGAGAACGATAAACAACAAATCCCCTCAAATGTCATTTCACACGACGTTGCTTTTCCGATGCCATAGCTATCGTCTCTATTTCTATGTTTCATGAAGACACGTGCCATCTCAGATTTGACTGTCCAAACCCCATATAGTCGTCACTACAACGACGTCAGAGACATCAGAATTCCGATGAGGTATTTCGTTCGTCTCCACTACATGGATGCTATGGGAGCGACATTACCATAGGTCGGAATACCGATGTATGGTAACGTTCTGAATCGATGGTCATCTATATATCTCTGATGTATGTTCCATGGGAGTGACTTTACCATATGTCACAATTTTGACTTATAGTAACGTTGCTCAACCGATGACTAGCTATATATCTTCGACGTATGTGCCATGTGAGTGATGTTACCATACGTCGCAATTCTGACGTATGGTAATGTCGCTCAACCAATGACCAACTACATATCTCCAACGTATGTGCCATGGGAGAGATGTTACCATACGTTGCAATTCCGATGTCATGTAGGTATTTTAAAAAAATGCCAATTTATTTTTCCTTTTTTGATATTTTTAAATTTTGCAACTAGAAAATTTTATGCAAAGTTTAAAAATGAAGTAATTCCCACGTATCATCCTAATAAGGGTATATAGTGAATAAACTGTTTAGTGATACTAATACAAATAGATGTAATCATTGAATATGGACTAATACATATGATAATCCCATATAGGTGTTATGTTACCCTTGTTATATCGGCTTAATGCACATGATAGTACTTATACCATTATCTATACTAGTTACCTATGATAAGGTAATGAAACCCATATAGCTCATCACTAGTTATTGATAAATTTGACAAAGGTCATTAGATATAGGTCATTTCCATAAGTTACATGATAGGCCATCATGCTTACTCTTTCACACTAGTAAAGTATATGGAATCAATGCTCTACTATATAGATAATCATGTTCATTATCCGATACAATCGTGTTTATAGAATAGTGGTTACCATTTCTCTTTCTTAACATGATGCTTACATTAAAGTGAATATCTCATGAATACACGTATATTAGTAACATATAAGCTCCATGAGTACAACGTGTTGAGCATAGATTAGGTTCAGTACTAGTATAATTATAGTGATGCTTGATATGTGCTAATATGACCTATTTACCCTAATCGAACCTGATCAATATAGGTTATAATGATAACACTATGATTTCCAAGCTATTGTAACAAGGCTTTGGTTGTGACTTTAGATATCACTATAAATCTAAGTAGTATCACTAATATAATATGCATAATAAGGAACAATTTACCATCGTAATCAGTTAGCTAGCTAAGTAATATAACTTAATATTACTACTATTATTCTCTTTATCCTGTAATCAAAGAGAATCAATGGTCATACTTCATCTATCATTAGGTGGTATTATCATAATCACACTAATTCCATTACTTTAGAATAGAGCTGTGTTTCACTTACCTATGTATTTCACCTAATCAGTACATGCAAGTTGATATGAGCTTTAACTTGGTGGTATAGCCTTGTATCTAACATAATCTTTATGAGTACATTCTACATTACCCATTTAAATATGAACATGCTTGGAATATAATGGTAACGAATCATACTTATAAATGAACTTAGAACCTGTTGATATAACGAGCTCAACTTAATCACGTTACTATTTTTGCATAATAAACACTATTGAGATCATAGTTATTGATGAGGTTCATGTTTCACTAGTATGGGCTCTGATTAGGCTTGTAATTATACAGAGAAAACGTAAGCTCTAACATAGTGAAATCAAACACATATTAGTATTGGTTCTTATATTATGCTTGTACCGTCATGTATCGAGATAGGTGGTATCTCCTAATTATATGTATAAAGAGTAAGTAGTGCTTATATGAATTAGTAGTTATAACTCTATCATAAGCAATGAATATGGATAAATCTATAGGTTAAGTTACAATATTTATAGGGTTCATGTAGATAAAGGATAGTGTTCAACGATTACATGTTGGATAGGCTATGTCACTAGTACCCCCATTGTTGTTACATAAGGAGCTTTCAAGGTTGATACATGCTTACAATGACTGAAATAAAAGCACTAGAGCTATAACACATATGGAATGAAAAGAGCATATGGGCTAAGTGTATCTGTAATGTTACATATATTGTTACGACTATTAAGCATGATTACTCTATTACAACTCATAAGGATATGGAATACTAGTAATTAGAGATCAAGCATAAGTAATGGTTACCTTATTACCGTAATATCTTACATGTTATAGTTATAAGGGTAATGATACTATCATAGATACAGAATGGGCTTGTATTACTCACCATATAAACAGGTTCATCATAAGCAATGGAAATCATAGATATAAGTATGTAATCATACCGGTAGAAGCATAGTTAAACAAAGAAAATCAATACTTATTAGTCATGATAAAGCTTTATTCCAATCACAATACTTGTCTGAATTAGACACGTCATGTTAGTCTAAATTGAACATATAGTATCCATAATCAATGTGATTAGATTCAATATGGATTAGCTTATAATTAATAGTTGATGTCATTGCCTCAATAAGATTGGTATAATACAGGTAATAAGCTAGTTAGTCTTAATCTTCATACTGTATATTCCTAATAATGATACCACTCTAATAATATAGAAGCTTCATAGTGAGTTCGATAAGCTATAGATACGAGTTATGCTCTAAGTTCAATATCATGTAGTTTCATAAAAAGAGCTTAGTAATAGAGAGCTTAATATGATCCCAGGAATTGTGTTGTTTTGTGATCTGTAAAGGTTAGCTAATATGAGTAATTAAAACAGTACTAATAGCATAACTTAGGTAATGGAAGCTAATAACATGGTGTTTACACATACGTATACCATAGGAGTTCATTACTTACTCTACTTAAGCTGATAACATGATAAGTAACACTATCATTGATTAGGGAAACATAGTAACTATGAAAAGTGAAGTACAATATAGGTACATAATTGCAATGAATACGGGAAATACATGAGAGTAATACTAGTGCATAAAGCCTAGTCCAAGTAATCTATGTGTATAATGATTAGGGGGATACATTGGATAGAACACACTTGTATAAGAATGTGATAAGCATAATCATACTTACTGCTTAGGTATCTATAACTCCATATTACTATTGCTTCTATTTCACTATATCAATGGAATTAAAGCTTACTAGTAATGAAATCGATATCATGTTACATACGGGGCAATAGCTGTTCATGGATATGGATTACAAGCTATGATTATGATATAAGGAATACGATTAGTACTAAGTAGATAACATTGTAACTTACTTACATACAAGGTTAGTAATGGGAATCACTCACATGAATAAACACCATGTATCAACAGAGCTAAGCTAGTTAGAAATATAACCTACTTTGTATATATCAATCACTAATGAGTAAACTCCATTATTTATTGTATACTACTACTATGATGGTATAAATAATGCACACTGTATACATTGGCCATATCTCTTAGCTTAATGGACATGGATTTCATAGAACCCAGACAGTAAGATCATGATAACTAGTAAGGGTTATGTAAGATGTAATGGAGATAGTATTGGCTTAATCATATCTAGCAGTGTAACATATACTGTAATCTATAGCACATATTCTGTTACATCATCTACCATTAGTCAACACACCTAGATTAGTTATGGAAATATAGTGAATCAATACTATGAATACAAGAGGATCACTCTATCATGGATCCTGTGCTTAATATATTAGGGTAATTCTTTGGTATGACATAAAATACGAACACACTGGATTAGCTTACCTTTATTTATTAATATACAAGTTGCTTAGTGCTTGCTTCACTCATAGTTATAGATTTGCATGTGATACTAATTAACATAGGTGAGATATCACATATAGAGTTATAGATATTACTACATGGTTTGTAATCATTACATATGAGTAAGAAACCCATTGTAATATGTTATAGATAGTATAAGAGTTATAATGGTTATGTACTAGTAATATAGAGTCATTCATTACTTGAATATCATGGATAATAATGAGCTAGTATTGTACATATATCATATGTAATAAAGTCGAAGTGTTACCATTCTATGTTATTTATATCAATGTCATTCAAGCGTATTCTTCTTAGTATACAACTTTCAACATGTAGTATGAAGTTAATACTGTCAGTTCAATGAAGCGAAGTATGATGATTAGGGAGATAAGGTAAAGACTCACCCGTAACTAGCTTAGTCATAATCACTATCAACATAGTACTAATGCCATAAGTTCATCTCATAATATAGATATAAGGAAACACCATTCTTTTACTCTTAGTAAGGTATTTGTATTGAATAGTCAACTTTCAATGGGTTCTTCTCAATCATATTAGTATGAAAATACAAGTGAATACAACTGGTCTTACTTATAATAAGGGTATTTAAAGAACAACATGATATACATGCTTATTGAGATATGTTACTTGCATACATTGTATACATAACACGACATGACTGATTATGGTAATTAGTATATGATAAGCCTATATGTAAGAGTAATACTAGCTATGTACCAGTAATGGGTAATGGTCTAAAACCAATGGCAATCATAATAATCAGAGCAATACATAAGCTTACTATAGCTAGTAGATAATGGAACTCATACTCTATGGGCTATGGTATGCACACAAGCTTACTAAGCTTAGGTAAGTACATGACAATCAAACCAAGCTGAACTATATGCATTGAATGAACTAGTCCAATACAATCAACTTACTACATGGTATAACAAGTTGTAGTTACATTACTTACTACACGCCATTGAATACGGAAAGTATGATTACTAACTGACCTTATTAATAGAGTAAACTAGTTCTACTTGTTACATGATGTATTACATATAGCTTATGGTTGTACTTATAACTCTATACTAGTAGCTATTGTGCAATATATGTTAGTAATAATGGTATAGCTAAGGACAATAAATAAAATTAACTAATATGTATGCTCAACATTATTCCTAAGGATGCATGAAAATCAGGTAGAACTAAATGAGTGTCTTTTTAATGAATAAATAACCTTATAGATCAACCAATGCCTTATATGGAGCTAAATATGAATGAAAAAAATGAATAGGGTAAACAAAATTGAAATGGCAACACATATTGAAATGTCTTAATTGAAATATGGTAGCTAGGTAGTATAAGTGATGTAGACCCCCAAACCCTCAGGTTCAAGGTCCGCGCAGGGTCGATCTAAATCTTCCCTTAGAGACTATTTGACTCTTTGATTTCCCCTCGGGAAATACCCTTCACACACAACAGTGTATCCACAGGTCCTTATGGGTGTGCCCATGTGATCAAACACGAAGCATCAACCCATATCTCCTGACCTGAAATAGGATCGCGCCTTCGCTAATTCGGGACTTCGGGTTTCGCATTTTCGCAATCCCTATTCTCAAGGGTTCCTATCCCTACAACCTCCGAAAACCCAAATTGTCGAACTCCGATGCACTCAACAAAGGTTGAATTTTCAATGGGCTTCCCACTTCATCAGGATATCGGACTTCGCGATTTCACGAATCCAGATGCAAGGCTCCCAATCCTTTGACCTCCAAACCCGAAATGATCAACAAGGTTTGAATCCACCTGGCGACAAGTACGCCACCTGTCACTCTTCCCAACATTCGGGAATTTCGCTCCCAAAGAACTGCCTTCTCCGTTTCCTGACACCAGAAGTGCCAAAATCTTGAAACTCTAATCTAATTCCTGTCGCAACTCGTGACTTCAGGATTTTCATTCACTGTGCTCGACTCCTTGTCATTAGGATCCCTAAAATGCCGAAAATATCTGACAGCTTGTGAAAATCACAATCAATGGTCCACGCTAATTCTGGATCCTAGAGTGGAAAGCTTTCCTGCCTTTAACTACCCTGTAACTTCCCTAGATCTTATAGTCCTCATGATTTCATGAGTTCCCCACAGATAATTACGACCGCTCATTGCTCCTTGATAATCCCTATGAAATAAATCAAGGTTCTTCCACTGGATGACTTCGACCCTTGTCTCCGTCGAAGTAGTTCGACCTTGTCCTCCTTTGAATACTTCAACAACGCTACCCCTTCTGAGATTTCTTTACAATTTCGAGTCTTCGAAAAGACTCCTTCACTCACTCCTTGTGGAAAATCCCTCAAACACTTTTAAGTATTTGGATTCTTGACTCTGTGCACCCTCCTACAACAACAGTCCTTCAATTCACCCCTTGGTTGATAAGTTCTGAGCTTTCAACCAGCCTGCGCACACCTTGCATGGCTTCTGTGCTTCTGTTGCGCTTCTGCGGGAATGAGAACAATGGTATCTCTCCTGAGCTTTCAGAGATAAAATTTGAACCTCCGTCAACGCACTCCTTGCGAATGTTTCACTGCACTCCTTGCAGGAACTCTCACTCAGAAAGAGAAACAATTGAAACTCATTCTCTCTCTCTCAGACTTCAAACATTCAACATGAAATCACACATTCACACAATATTAAAGCAAATTCATAACAAAGAGAATAAACAACCATAAGCATACCATTCAACATGTATACACAAAAAACATCATAACACCATGAGTCTGATTCAAAGCTCCATATATTAATTCAAAGTTTCTGTACATGGGTTCTTCTCTACAACTTTCTGCTACTTCTGCTCTATGCTTATGAGACAATGCTCTCTAGTTATGAATGATACAATAATACAAAGATGAGGGTGTCTATAGTCGGTTTTCCCTCCTACACTCCTAAACTGTCTAATCTTCATTCAAACCTACCTACTTTCATTTACTACACATAAATGCCTTAATGTTTTACAGATGAAAGCAATCACTCAATATCTGTTTACAATATGAAAGTACGCTTCCCTTTAACCATTACATTAATGGTTCAAAAATATAATTCAAAACGTGCACTGGTATCCTTCCAGCTGTCTTCCCCTTCACGCTCGCTTGACTACTTACGATGCTCTTGTATCATACTCCCTCGCTTGAAAATTTTCATGAACTCCTGTTCATGAGATCTTGCACAGTCTGTCCATGCTTCTGAATTTCTGCTTCATCTTCCCAGCTGGCATCTTCAACTAGATGTCCCTTCCATTTGACCAAGTATTCAAAATACTCTTTTCTCCTGGTCCTCTTGCTGATTCTCTTGTCAAGTATACTTTCTATCTCTGGTTTTTCAGCTACAGGCATTTTCTTAGTCCATTGAACCTCTGTCTGTTCATCCTCTACTCCTGCTTCTCTAGCTCTGTAAGGGTACAAATTCACAATATTGAATATCGACGAGATTCTGATCCCATCGGGTAATTCAATCTCATATGCGTTTGCCCCAAATTTATTAAAGACCTTGCATGGTCCGATCTTTTTCATTTTCAGTTTATTGTATGTTCCCCTTGGGAACCTTTCCTTCCTCAGATGTGCAAGAACCATATCATCAACTTCAAACTAAAGTTCTCGCCTGTGTTGATCTGCTCTGCCTTTATACTCTTGACTCAAATGTTGCAAATGTTCCCTCACTTGGCTGTGAAGTTCCTCCATTTCTTCTGCAAAATCCTCTCCACTAGCACTTCTAGTTTCATTATGTTCTGAATCCTTCAATTCAGAAACTCCCCTTGGTTGCACTCCATACACAATTTGGAATGGAATCTATCTTGTGCTTCTATTAATTGAATCATTGTAAGAAAATTCCGCCTGTGGTAGAATGTGATCCCACTGACTGTGTTGTTCAGTCACTAGGCTCCTTAGCAAATCCCCCAAGATTCTATTGAGAAATTTTGTCTATCCATCCATCTGAGGATGATACACTGAGATAAATTACAAATTTGTCCCCAACTTCTTCCATAAATTCCTCTAGAAATGTCCCACGAACTTGGTATCTCTATCCGAAACAATGCTTCTTGGCAAGCCGTGAAGTTTGACGACTTCTTTGAAAAACAGGTTCGCAATATGAGTTGCGTTGCTGGTTTTCTGGCATGGTATGAAATGTGCCATCTTGGAAAATTTTTCTACCACCATAAACATTGAATCAAATCCTCTTTGCGTTCTTGGCAGCCCCAATATAAAATCCATGCTCACTGCATCCCACAGCCTCTCAGGTATGGGTAATGGCTGGTATAACCCTATGTTCTTCCTTTTCCCCTTTGTGTGCTGACAAATTCTACATCTGTTCACAAATTTCCTAACATCTGTCCTCATTCTTGGCCAAAAATATGAGAGTTTCAATTTTGAGAACGTCTTATCATGACCGAAGTGTCTGGCCAATCCTCCACTGTGTTTTTCTTTCACTAGATTCTCCCTCATGGAGCATTTTGGAATACATAACTGATTTCCCATGAATAATAATCCATCCTGGATCATATATTTGGTCCACTGGATTCTGTCCCTGAGAATTGGATTCTCAGATGCCTCATACGCTTCTTTGATATCTGGATCATCTCTATACATTTCTTTGAGATGATCAAAACCCAAAGTTTTGACTCTAAATTCCTGCATAAGAAAACATTTCCTGCTTAAAGCATCAAAAACTTTGTTAGCAGTTCCATAAATATGTTTAATTACAAAAGTAAAATTATGCATGTATTCAACGCATTTAACATGTCTTTGGTTCAACTTCTCCTGTTGAGTTACAAATTGCAAAGCGTGATTACCGCTGTACAAAACAAACTCCTTAGGAACCAAATAATGTCTCCATTTCTTCAGCGCTTGTATGACTGCATAAAATTCCTTGTCATATGTGGAGTACTTAACCTTCGCTTCATTCAATTTCTCATTGAAGTATGCGATCGGTATGTCATCTTGGCTTAAGACCGCTCCAATTGCAAACCCACTTGCGTCACACTTGACCTGAAATGTCTTACTGAAAACTGGCAACACCAAAATTGGTTGTTCCGTGATCTTTTTCTTCAACATATTGAAACTTTTTTCTGCTTCCTATGTCCAATGAAAAGATTTGTGTCTTTTCTTCACCATGTCCATCATCAGTGCACTAATCCCACTAAAATTTTGGATGAATTTCCTGTAGAAACTAGCTAATCCATGGAAGCTTCGAACTTCAAACACACTTTTCGGTGATGGCCAATTCTTGATTGCATTCACCTTTTCCAGATCCATCTTCAACTCATTCACAGAGATAACAAAACCCAAATAAATGAGTTTTGTCCTCATAAATGATGACTTCTTCATGTTTATCAGCAGTTTCTCTTGCTGTAACCTCCTCATCACTGTAGCTAAATTCTTTAAGTGCTCTTCTTCAGTCTTACTGAAAATCAATATATCGTCAAGATATACGATGACAAAGTTTCCTATGAAATCCTTCAGGACTTTATTCATCTACCTCATGAAAGTACTAGGCACATTTGCTAATCCAAATGGCATAACAAGCCATTCATACAACCCTTCATTTGTCTTGAATGTTGTTTTCCATTCACCACCTTCTCTCATATGAATTTGATGATATCCTCTTTTCAAATCAATCTTTGAAAAATAATTTTCTCCACTCAAGCAATCCATCAAATCATCCATCCTTGGCAACGGAAATCTATATCTGATGGTAATCTTGTTAATTTCCCTTGAGTCTGTACACATCCTCTAGCCTCCATCTTTCTTTAGGCTGAGAACTGTTGGAACAACGCATGGATTCAAGCTTTCTCAAATCAACCCTTTGTCCATTAAGTCCTGGACTTGCTTCTTGACTTCTTCATTCTCTTTCAGTGTCAGTCTGTATGTTGCTTTGTTTGGTAAACTGGCTCCAGGTATAAGATCAATGTGATGACTTATACTCATGATCGGTGGCAACGAATGAGGTAGTTCGTCCACTACTATATCAGCGAACTCTTCCAACAGCTTCTGGATTTCCTCTGGTAAATCATCCACTCTTGTACTGGTTAAAACAATTCTAGGTTTCCTGACCATAATGAATTGTGTATTTTCCTTCTTCTTAACCTCGTTAAGAAGTTCCTTCCCACTCATGAGAAGTACAATGTTTCTCACTTTTTGTCTCACCTCTTTGTCCTTAATCGACAACAACATGCAAGTTCTCCCATTCTTTTCCAGGGTGTATGTGTTCTATCTCCCAACATGAATCACATTTCTATCATATTTCCATGGTCTACCCAGCAATAGATGACAAACATCCATGGGAATGAAATCACATAATATTTCATCCTTATATCCCCCTATTTTAAATTCAACTAAACATTGTTTAGTGACATTTACTTGATGTCCTTTTTGTAGCCACAAAACTCTATATGGGCATGGATGTACAATAGTCTCCAGCTCAATATTTTCTACCACATCAGTAGAAATGATATTGTCTGTGCTATCACTGTCCACGATGACTTTGCATACCTTGTCTTTGGTCTTGTAAGAAGTCTGAAAAAGTCTGTTCCTTTGGGCTGGGTTCTCTACCTCCTTCCCTGGCGTTAAGATAGATTTTCTCATCATCAGTTATCTTCCGCCCTTAACATCTTCTGCCTCAACATTCCATCCTTGAGCTTCAAAAATATGAGTTTCAGCACCATCTTTCTTTCTGTCTGGACATTCATAGGATTTGTGTCCATTTTTTCCACAGGAAAAGCATTTTATTTCTCCACCTCTTCCTCTTCCTCTTCCTCTGGTTCGAGGAAAAGTATTTCCATCAGCATACTGTCCTCTCTGTGAGCTTCCTCCTCTCTCATGCTGAGTTTGAGGTTTCTTTCCCTCTTCTTTAGGTCTTTGAGTTCTATCTTGGGCAATTGTTTTGCCTCTGGCTTGAATTCTGCCTCGACCTCTCTGACCTTGCTTCCGTCTCAACTTCTCTTCAGCGTTCAGAGCCATATGATAAGCATCCTCCACAGTCCGAATGATCATCATGCTCATCTCATCTTGGATGTCATATCTCAGACCATTCATGTACCTGGCAACCTTTTCATCATCGCTTTCCCGATGACCTGCTCTGATGTTTAGCTTGTAGAACTCTTCAGTGTCTTCCTTCACTAACATCGGCTTCTGTCTCAAATTCTGCATCCTTCGAAATAGAGTAATTTGATAATCCTTGGGTATGAATTTTGCCTTCATCTTCACAACCATTCTATCCCAAATTTTAATTTTCTACTTGCCCTTATAGCGTTTGTCAGCCTGCAGTTCATCCCACCATAATGTTGCATGCCCTTTAAGTCTTGTGACAACATGTTTGACTTTCTTGTCTTCCTCAACATCCTCATAGTTGAAGTATTTATCCAGAGTTCTAATCCAGTCTAGAAGCTCTTCAACATCCAGGTTTCCTTCATACATGGGAATCTCCATCTTTTCCCTGGCACCTATCCTTGCAACAACCCTAAATAGGCGTTCATATACTGCATATTTGGCTGCAACTTCTTCTCCATTGTGTCCAGCCTCATTTTCACTATCAACCTCACTGATATCCCCAGTGTCAACTGTGCGCCTCTGTGCCGTTTCAAGGCATCAAGCCTAGCATGTAGTTCATGCATTTCCCTTTCCACTGCTGGATCATGCATTGGTATGTCTCTTCTTCTCAGTGGCATGGATGAGAAATATCCTTCCTTCCTCCTCTCGCTTCCTCCGTCTGCAATATACAAATAGAGTCACGCTCTGATACCACTTTGATGCAAACCCCCAAAACCTCAGGTCCAAGTTCCACACAGGATCGATCTAAATCTTCCCTTAGAGTCTATTTGACTCTTTGATTTCCCCTAGGGAAATACCCTTCACACACAACAGTGTATCCACAGGTCCTTATGGGTGTGCCCGCGTGATCAAACATGAAGCATCAACCTAGATCTCCCGACCTGAAATAGGATCACACCTTCACTAATTCGGGACTTCGGGTTTCATGATTTTGCGATCCCTATTGTCAAGGGTTCCTGTCCCTACACCCTCCGAAAACCTGAATTGCCGAACTTCGATGCACTCAGAAAAGGTTGACTTTTCAACGGGCTTCTCACTTCATCAGGATTTCGGACTTTGTGATTTTGCGAATTCAGATGCAAGGCTCCCAATCCTTTGACCTTCGAACCCCGAAACAATCAACAAAGTTTGACTCTGGCTGGCAACAAGTACGCCACCTGTCACTCTTCCTGGCTATGGAGAATTTCACTCCCAAAGTGCCGCCTTCTCCATTTCCTGACACCCGAAGTGTCGAAATCCTGAAACTCTAATCCAATTCCTGTCGCAACTCGCGACTTTGGGATTTTCGTTCACTGCGCTCGGCTCCTTGTCATTAGGATCCCCGAAATGAAGAAATGATCTGACGGCTTGTGAAAAGCACAATCAACGGTCCACATTAATTCTGGATCCTAGAGTGGAAATATTGCCTGCCTCTAACCACCCTGTAACTTCCCTGGATATTACGGTCCTCATGATTTCGTGAATTACCCACAGAGAATTCCGACCGCTCATTTCTCCTTGATAATCCCTACGAAATAAATCAAGGTTCTTCCACTGGAACTTAACTTCTACTGGATGACTTCGACCCTTGTCTCCCTCGAAGTAGTTCGACCTTGTCCTCCTTTGAATACTTCAACGGTGCTACCCCTTCTGAGATTTATTTACAATTTCAAGTCTTTGAAAAGACTCCTGCACACACTCCTTGCAACAAATCCCTCAAATAATTTTAAGTATTTGGATTTTCAACTCTGTGCACCCTCCTGCTACAACAGTCCCTCAATTCACCCCTTGGTTGATAAGTTCTGAGCTTTCAACCAGCCTGCGCACACCTTGCATGGCTTCAATGCTTCTGCGGGAATGAGAACAACAATATCTCTCCTGAGATTTCAGAGATAAACTTTGAACCTCCGTCAACACACTCCTTGCAGACGTTTCACTGCACTCCTTGCAGGAACTGCCACTCAGGAAGAGAAACAATTGAAACTCATTCTCTGTCTCTCAGACTTCAAACATTCAACATGAAATCATACATTCACACAATATTAAAGAAAATGCATAACAAAGAGAATAAACAACCACAAGCATACCATTCAACATGTATACACAAAAAACATCATAACACCATGAGTCTAATTCAAAGCTCCATATATTAATTCAAAGCTTCTGTACATGGGTTCTTCTCTACAACTTTCTGCTACTTCTGCTCTATGCTTATGATACAATGCTCTCTAATTTTGAATGATACAATAATACAAAGATGAGGGTGTCTATAGTCGGTTTTCTCTCCTACGCTCCTAAACTATCTAATCTTCATTCAAAACTACCTACTTTCATTTACTACGCATAAATGACTTAATGTTTTACAGATGAGAGCAATCGCTCAAGATCTATTTACAATATGCAAGTACACTTCCCTTTAACCATTACATTAATGTTTCAAAAATATAATTCAAAACATGCGTTGGTGGCCTTCCAGCTGTCTTCCCCTTCACGCTCACTTGACTGCTTACGATGCTCCTGCATCATACTCCCTCTCTTGAAATTTTTCATGAACTCCTATTCATGAGCTCTTGCACGATCTATCCATGCTTCTGAATTTCTGTTTGATCTTCCCAGCTGACATCTTCAACTGGATGTCCCTTCCATTTGACCAAGTATTCAAAATACTCTTTTCTCCTGGTCCTCTTGTTGATTCTCTTGTCATGTATACTTTATATTTGCGGCTTTTCAGCTATAGGCATTTGCTTAGTCCATTGAACCTCTGTCTGTTCATCCTCTGATCCTTCTTCTCCAGCTCTGTAAGGGTACAAATTCGCAACATTGAATATCGGTGAGATTTCGATCCCATTAGGTAATTCAATGTCATATTCGTTTGCCCCAAATTTCTTCAAGACCTTGCATGGTCCGATCTTTTTCATTTTTAGTTTATTGTATGTTCCCCTTAGGAACCTCTCCTTCCTCAGATGTGTAAGAACCAGATCATCAACTTCAAACTAAAGTTCTCGCTTGTGTTGATCTGCTCTGTGCTTATACTCTTGACTTGAATGTTGCAAACGTTCCCTCACTTGGCTGTGAAGTTCCTTCATTGCTTCTGCAAAATCCTTTGCACTAGCACTTCTAGTTTCATTGTGTTCTGAATATTTCAATTCAGAAACTCCCCTTGGCTGTACTCCACACACAATTTGGAATGGACTTTGTCCCGTGCTTCTGTTAACTGAATCATTGTAAGCAAATTCCACCCATGGTAGAATGTGATCCCACTGACTGTGCTTTTCAGTCACTAGGCTCCTTAGCAAATCCCCCAAGATTCTATTGACAACTTCTGTCTGTCCATCCGTCTGAGGATGATACGATGATATGATGATATCGGTCCACTCGCTTTTGTCCCTGAGAATTGGATTCTCAGATGCCTCATACGCCTCTTTGAAATCTGGATCATCTCTGTACATTTCTTTGACATTATCAAAACCCAAAGTTTTGACTCTAAATTCTTGCATAAGCAAACATTTCCTGCTCAAAGCATCAACAACTTTGTTAGCAGTTCTAGAAATATGTTTAGTTACAAATGTAAAATTCTGCATGTATTCAAACCATTTAACATGTCTTTGGTTCAACTTCTCCTGTTGAGTCACAAATTGCAAAGCGTGATTATCGCTGTACAAAACAAACTGCTTAGGAACCAAATAATGTCTCCATTTCTTCAGCGCTTGTATGAATGCATAAAATTCCTTGTCATATGTGGAGTACTTAACCTTCACTTCATTCAATTTCTCATTGAAGTATGCGATTGGTCTGTCATCTTGGATTAATACCACTCCAATTGCAAACCCACTTGCGTCACACTTGACCTGAAATGTCTTACTGAAATTTGGCAACACCAAAATTGGCTGCTCCGTGATCTTTTTCTTCAACATATTGAAACTTTTTTCTGCTTCCTCTGTCCAATGAAAAGATTTGTGTCTTTTCTTCACCGTGTCCATCATCGATGCGCTAATCCCACTAAAATTTCGGATGAATTTCTTGTATAAACTAGCTAATCCATGGAAGCTTCGAACTTCAAACACACTTTTCGGTGATGGCCAATTCTTGATTGCATTCACCTTTTCCGGATCCATCTTCAACTCATTTGCAGAGATAACGAAACCCAAATAAATGAGTTATGTCCTCACAAATTATGACTTCTTCATGTTTATCAACAATTTCTCTTGCTGGAACCTCCTCATCACTGTAGCTAAATGATTTAAGTTCTCTGGTTCAGTCTTAGTGAAAATCAATATATCATCAATATATACGATGAAAAATTTTCCTATGAAATCCTTCAGGACTTCATTCATCAACCTCATGAAAGTACTAGGTTCATTTTTTAATCCAAATGGCATAACAAGCCATTCCTTCATTTGTCTTGAATGTTTTTTTCCATTCATCACCTTCTCTCATACGAATTTGATGATATCCTCTTTTCAAATCAATCTTTGAAAAATAATTTTCTCCACTCAAGCAATCCATCAAATCATCCATCCTTGGCAATGAAAATCTGTATCTGATGGTAATATTTTTAATTTCCCTTGAGTCTGTACACATCCTCTAGCCTCCATCTTTCTTTGGGCTGAGAACTGTTGGAACAACACATGGACTCAAGCTTTCTCGAATCAACCCTTTGTAAATTAATTCCTGAACTTGCCTCTTGACTTCTTCATTTTCTTTCAGCGTCAGTCTGTCCGCTACTTTGCTTGGTAAACTGGATCCAGGTATAATATCATTGTGAATACTTATACTCCTGATCGGTGGCAACAAATGAGGTATTCCGTCCACTACTATATCAACGAACTCTTCCAGCAGCTTCTAGATTTCCTCTGGTAAATCATCCACTCTTGTACTGGTTAAAACAATTATAGGTTTCTTGACCACAATGAATTGTGTATTTTCCTTCTTCTTAACCTCCTTAAGAAGTTCCTTTCCACTCATGAGAAGTACAGTGTTGTTCACTTATGGTGTCACCTCTTTGTCCTTAATTGGCAACAACATGTGAGTTCTCCCATTCTTTTCCAGGGTGTATGTGTTCTCTCTCCCATCATGAATCACATTTCTGTCATATTTCCATGGTCCACCCAAAAATAGATGACAAACATCCATGGGAATGACATCACATAATATTTCATCCTTATATCCCCCTATTTTAAATTCAACTAAACATTGTTTAGTGACATTTACCTAATGTCCTTTTTGTAGCCACAAAACTCTATATGGGCTTGGATGTACAATAGTCTCCAGCTCCATATTTTCTACCATCTCAGTAGAAACGAGATTGTTTGTGTGTTGACGGGCGAAACAGTCCATCCGTCAACTGGGAGAGTGGAACCGGTCCGGGGTTGTCTAAATAACCCAAGCCGTTTGGAATGAACCACCCTGACGAGTTTAACGGCTCCGTTGGCCGCTCTAAGGTCTCCTAAAAGAACCAAAGAGAAAAATTGATCTGAGCTAAGTAATGTAAACTAAGGAAACTAGAAACTAATAAAACAAATTAAAACAAACTAACTAATTAAATAAAAGAAATTAAACTAAAATTAAGGAAACTAGAAACTAATAAAACAAACTAAATTTACTACACTAATCTAACTACAAGTTACTAACTACAAGTTACTAACTACTCATATATACACAAAACTAACTATGATTATAATAACTCAAATCAACTACTTAATTATCAGCTATGATCATTCTTTATTCACAAATAAACATTATGGACAAATTACAGATTTGCTTAAAACCTGCGAAACTAATGTGT
>ML813894.1:25749-39620 GCA_009831015.1 Picea engelmannii
TATATCATATGAATTGATATCATTTCATTGTTGTATTTATAAACATTTATCTCATCAATATCTATTGCTTATGTATTAATATCAGATAGTTATATGAAGTACTGACCCTTTGAAATCATAGCCTGCATGTATTAGTCTTCTGTTGCTTTGTTCCGGGCAGGTGTTCTCATTTGGGCCTACACTTCATTATTGGCTGTTTAGCCAGACTATCTACTCTTGGTGGTGACCTGTGAAGAGGGAATTTCACTTTGACCTTTATACCTTAGGCTCTTCAAAACTCCAGGTCATCGGGGACGTCTCCCCTGGGCCTAACCTCCCTGAATAGAAAGAACCTCCCAATTGTGGTGACATTGGGTGGGGTAGGCTCCTGTTACGCTAGTTTGGCCTCTATCTTCTAGCCTTTTGACCTAGCTACAAACTGTGTGATAACAGACCCGAGAGTGTAAAAGATTTGTTATATCCATGAATTATTGGCTCGTTTTTTTATTTATCTATGAGGGTTTGGTAAATTTTGAGGTTATATGGTTTTGAAAAAAATGTTGACCACCAGTTTCGCATTGAGTTTTCGAACCCAGTTCGTTTATGCAACAATTATTGTTGTGATATAAATTTTATATGATGAAAGGTCGATGGATTTATGTTTGTTTTCTCAGCCTCCCATGCTGGCTTGAGGCAATTTGGTTTCAAATAGTGGTATTGCCTCTATTTTTCTCGACCTTTGGAAGAATAGTGGTTCTCTTTAGCTATCTGGCATTCTCCTTACAGATATGTTGGCTCTTATCTCTCCATTCAAGAACTGTAACTCTTCTCTGAATAAAATCGTTATTTTGGCTCTTAGAGTTTGCATGCTGAGTGTGTTTGCTTTTCAAAGATTATAGTGGATATATGTGGGCATTTTGGCTGTGAAAATTACATTTAAATTGGGTTTCTTCCTGTTGGCATTTAGACATTTCAAGCTGGGAAATTTGTTTGGAATTCCATTTTGTTTGAATTATGTGGTTGTGTTGCACCCAGAATGAATGTTGATTATTATGGTATGACTGTTGGTAAATGATTATGGCGAATACATTTGATTTCACTCATTTCTTGTGATTAAATTTAGAAGTTTTTTCTCTGTGAAATAAAAAGAGTAGTTGGGTTTTTGTGATTATTACGTAATTCCATGCCCTCTACCTAGTCCTTGGAGTATTTTCGGCCCTTCGTATTATCATTCCGCTGTTTAAAAATATATTAGAGACCTGTGTATTTTCCTTGTGGCCATTTTGGGAGGTCTGTGAAAAGGTTTGTTTTGGGAAGAAATTTTTTTTGTTTTCTTTGTAGGCCCCATTTCAAAATATTTCACCCATGGCCTATCCAATCCTCGTTTTTTATCTGATATATGGACAGTTAGTTCGAACTTGGGTTTTGATATTTTTTATGGTGTTGACCCAACAGTGCGGAAGATTGGTTATTTCCACGAAGTCTTGGCTCATTTGTTATTTATCTATGATGGTTTGGTCGATTTTGAAGTTATATGGTTTTGAAAAAAATGATGACCGCTAGTTTCGCATTAAGGTTTCAAACCCAGTCTATTTATGCAACAATTATTGGGGTTGTGATATAAATTTTATATGATGAAAGGTCGATTTATTTATTTATTTTTTCTCAGCCTCCCATGCTGGCTTGAGGCAATTTAGTTTCAAATGACTTTGTAAACAATGTCCTACAATTTTTTTTTCTAGTTTAAATGAACATCTATGAAAAAAAATAAAAAGAAAATGAAAGGTGTAAAGTTTGACAGTCCTGAAATTTTCCTTGGGTTTGATATTGATCACTATAAAAATTGTCGTGTCTTGGATTTGAATTATTAATAGAAAAAGGTTTTTAGCAAATAATGGCAATGTTGATTTTAAAGTCAGTAAATGTTATTTCATGTAATAGAATAGTAATCATCTCATTCCTATTCATTATCTCACTTTATGCTCATTATATTCCCACCACCTTCCCAAATACATTTAATTTGTCCCCTATTCTGTTATTATGAATTTAACTTAAAAAAAGAAAGAAAGAGAGGGACTAGATGATGACTAGTGTTGGAAGTTACCTCCACATTTTCTTGAACAATATTTCATTGGTTGGTTCCCATCCATGCTACCATTTTTCTCTCATTACAAAGCCCCCCATATTCCCAATATCCATATCACTCCCTGTTCAAATGGAAATTGATTATTGAATTTAAAAGTATGGTGGATGGATGGATTGTATGTGCTTCTGTTGTGAATGATAGAGCCAACCTTTTGATTTAATTTAGGTAGAGTATTGATGCATGGATTGTTAAGAGTTTTCATGGCATGATTGGAATATTTCTTCAGGATGATTTTCTTTAGCAGAGGCAACAATGGAAGAGGTGAAAATAGAGGCAGAGTAAATAATTGGCAAAGAGGCCATAGAAGGCCATGATTTTCGGTACATTTTGACGCTAATCCGCAAGAACTAAATCAACTTTTCCAAGATGGGTTTCTTAATATAGTTGGCCAGGAGTTTTTTCAACCTATACCTGAGAGGCCTCCTTTCCATCCACGTCAAAATTTATCTAGTATACACGTCCCCCCTCATGTGTCTATGCAGCTAGAACCACCTTCCAATGCTGGCTAGCAAGAAGTTGTTCATCGACCTGTATATCATCACCATGGTTAGCCTACTGTATATCATCACCATGGTCCATTACCCCCTCCTCCACCGCCAATCAAACCAAATTCCCAAGTTGATCATCATGTTGTATCACCAATAAAATCCTTTCATGCAAGGAAAAGATTAAAATCTTCCATCCCTGAGCCAAAATTAGATAAAGAAAAAGAGGTGGCTAATCCCTCCAAGTATTCTAAAGACTCCTCTGAATAAATATCCTCTCATATCCACCTCAAAGATGATTGTTCCCATGTCATCAATGAAGGACACCCACAAGGTTCCAATCAGTTGAAGGCTTTTTCACAGGATAAATCAGAAAATGGATCAAGAGAAAGCAATAGTAAAAATAGGCAAAACACCTCAAACAAAAAATATGGGTTTTAATCCTGTTAATGCTATTTTTTTTTTAGAACAGTTTTTTTATTTGATATGACATTATTTTGGACAACAAATACATATTTAGACAAAGTTTTGGACATAATGGATATAATTCTATTTTTGGATATAGTCATGTTCTATTTTTTTATATTAAAATATTTGACTATTAATACGAGGATGGGAGTTACAAGGCAAATGTTTGAATTAAATATTTGGGGTATTATACTTCATGTTTTGATGATTATTAAAGAAATTAAAATTGGAGTGACAAGGGGTCCCACCTATTTAGTTATTATTTAAATAGACCCTTATTTATATATTATTATTTATTTGTCTCAACTAATCAGTTAAACTAATTAAGCTTAACAAAAGAAAGGTAGTTGAACTACCATAACTTATTGAGAAAGAATAAAAGCTCAATCAAAATAAGAGACATGGAGGAGAAAACAGAAGGGGAACTTATGATATAAGGTATGCTCTATACTTGTAAGATAATTCTTTTCTTCATTTATTCCGAGTTTATTAGAAAACTAAACCATATTGATGACAACAAGGTCTTATTGAAGGAAACATGATTCAAAACTAAATCATATCTCCCAAAAACTTGTTTCTAAAGGTGTATGATTTATATTTGGTAGTCTGTGTGTTATTGTTTGTTTATGGATTAGATTTCATGACTGATAAATAATATTTTGCAGAGTCAAGTGACAACATTTTTATGGCAAGCTGATCCAGATCTTTAGCTTTAGTTTTCTTTTGTTGCTAGAGTCTTTTTGTATGGTGCCCATTAAAGACTTATAAATTTGACTTTGGTCCCACCCTCATAGGGGTTTGTAAAGAGAAAACTTCTTTGTATCTTAGAATTAAGTTAATATAAAAATCAAATTTCTGATTTTAGTCTCACATGTGTATCTTAATGATATTGTTCAAATTTTACTCTTATTCTTGTTTCTTATCCATGTACACTTATGCATATTTCTGCTTCTTTTATTTTTTACAGTTACATATAACATATAAAATCAGCCTTAGTCCCTAGTACATATTACCTGTGGATTAAGAGATTGTTTTGAATTAAAGGCTATAAACTTTGGGTAACATTCCCAACTATCTTTCCTTAGCCTAGCAAGATCTGAAAATGCTTGAGTAAGGTTCTTCGTACCTTTTCCTCAACAGCTGGATCCTATATGTATATTTTATTGTAAACAATGTATGAAGTGAATGAATATAGAATATGTTGGTTTTCCTGGTTTGGGTTTCCAGGGGAAAAATATCTGTGTAATGTGTGTATTTTACATTGTATCTTTTCTTTTCTTTTATTGAAAATATGTTTGCAGTAAATAATTGTACAAGGTTAAAATATACATTTGGTATCAGAGAAATTATTGGCTTTAGGGGGATGCCTTTGTGGTCAAGGTTTTGGCTCGGGGCTGTTATAAGCTTTATTACAGTGGGATATCTGTGATATTGATTCTCCAGGTGAAGAGAAATGGCGAGAAATTCGAAAATGAAGATCGAGAAGTTTAATGGGAAATTTTTTGAGTAGTGGTTGCTCAAGATGGAAGATCTATTGGTAGATAGATATCAATGGATCGTGGTGGATCCAACTATTGCACCTACAGGAACTTCAACAAATGATTGGAAAAAGTTGGATCGGAAGGAGAAGAGAACAATCCAACTGTGTCTCTCAGATTTAGTATTACTGAATGTGTCAGAGGAGGCTACAACCAAGGATTTATGGGATAATTTGGGGAAGTTGTATCAGTCTAAGTCCCTAGTAAATAAACTATTCTTGAGAAAAAAGATGTATAACCCAAGGATGATAGATGGAGACTCAGTGGCAGAGCATTTGAACGCCTTCAATATTTTGGTATGTCAGTTAGTATTTGTTGAGATTAAAATTTCATATGAAGATAAGTGTATCAATTTATTGTTCTCTTTACCAGACTCATGCGATAGTTTGGTTGTGGCCATAGGTAGTAATACAACTGCCTTGAAGTTTGATGAAGTGGTCTCATCCTTCTTGTCAGAGGAGATGAGTGGTCTCATCCAATATTTTGGTGCTATTATGCTACTGAAGATATTTTCTTAGCGTGACTATTTTCACTTCCAATATTTCAATCATCTTATCCTTTTCTTCTAACTGAAATCTAAGTGATTCTTCAATCCTTTTGTCTTCTTCTACTTGGATCTTCAAATTTGTGATTATCTTCTCTATTTCTTTCGAGTTAAAATTTTTAGATCCTTCTTTCTTCTTTAACTCAGCCTTGAGTGACTTAATTTTCTTTCTTTCTTTCCCTAGTTATTCTAGGGCACTGATTAATTCTTCTATGAGATTGAATTTACCTTCTTCTTCAGAATATTCTACTGCCTTGAAGAGTAATCTTTGTTTATCACTATCACCGTCTTCATCCTCATATGATAATGAACGATCTTCCTTTGTGCATAGACTTTTCTGGAAGAATTTCTTTTTGTTTCCTCTACCCTTTTTCTTTTTCTTTTTCTTTTTAGTATCTTCTTCTTCATCACTTTCCTTATTCTTATGAGGACATTTAGAGGCAAAGTGACCAATACCACCACAATTAAAACGTTTCAATGGAAGAATACCTTTGTATTTTTCAGTTCCTCTTTTCAACTTTCTAACAAAGTTTTCCATTTCTTCATCTTCCTCTGAATCATCACTGCAACTACAATTTGACTTTGAATTTTGCTTGTTATTTTGCTTTGTCTTCTTAGATGCCTTGAATTATTCTTCCTTCATGACTATATTATCTTGATCTATTCTCATCTCATAAGCTATGAAGATTCCATGTAGCTCGTCCATGCTCAAAGTGCTAAGATTTGTTCTTTCTTATAGGGATGATATCTTAGGATCAAATATTATAGGTAGAGATATTATAACCTTTTGAAATACCATTGAATCATCAACTTCTTCTCCAAGTCTTATAATAGTGTTCATTGTTTCATAAACTCATAGAAACTAAGATGCAATGTGTTCATCTTCCTTCATCTTTAGTTGCTCAAACTTAGCTCTAATGGTTTGAAGCTTAGCTCCCTTGACTTTGGTGTCACCTCCATAAATATTTTGAAGTTTATCCCAAAGATTCTTTACGGTCTTGAAATGCATAACTTTGAAAAATATTGAATCATCTAGAATACCCAGAATGGTGCCTTAGCTTTTGAGTTGTTTTCATTGAGGTTTTTTCCATCTTTGTTAGTTGGGGGAGTGGTTGGTGCTACATATCCGTCTACTACTTAGTTCCAAACATCAAATATTTTTTCCTGTAAAAAGGTTTGCATCCAAAAGGCATAGTTTTGTGCATCAAACCTCGGTGTTTCATTCTTAGCATATTCCATGATCTCCTTCCAATGGTTAAATTGTTTCTTGAAGGACCTTCTTTGATACCAATTGTTGGAATACTGAGGGGGGGGGGGGTTGAATCAGTATGAGCACTTTATTATCTATTTTAACCAACATATGTATTCATTAACATCATCAACAATATATCATCAATATATCATGGGAAGTATAAATCAACATATCATAATAAACATCCACAAAAACATAATACACTTGAGTTTATGTGGAAACCCAAATGAGAGAAAACCACAATTTTGTTTTCTTATATATCAAAAGAATAAATTCATTGGAAGCACCAACTTCCCAATTATCCAGCTGCAACTAGAAGGAGGATACAACCCCCTATTTACATACTCCAACCTAAAGGAAGCTACAACTCCCTTAATTATTTGGATCCAACCATAAGGAGGATAGAGCCCCATGATTTTCAGGCTCAAACCTGAAGGAATATCCAACTCCCTATGTTCTCCAGCTACAACCGTAAGGAGGATACAACCCCCTTTCCTTTCCCCATCCTGTCACCCTAAAATATAAATGTAGACCAACTATCACTACCACAATCACTGCCACTGTCACATCAACTTGTCACTGTCACTATCACATCAAACTGTCACTGCCAATGTGCCATCAATATGTAACCTACACCATCAGCCTATGTTATGCCAAAATATGAACCAAATCATCCACCAAATATGTACTAACATATATGAATCAATCATGAACAATAATATATAACAACTACAACATCAATGATAAGTAGTCAATCGTGTACCATATGTCAAACATGAATACATCTTGTACCATATACCATAGCATCAATCATGTATAGACATGTACTACATCATCAATGAAGAACCAATACATGTCCATCATTCATATGCCACCATACATCAAGTGTATACCTCAACGATGAACAATCATATAAAGGATATGAACCATAAAAAACATTCCATATGCTGAATCAAATATACTAGAATACCTTATTCAACCATGTACCCAAGATGTATCTCAATCATGTGTCAAACCCTCATCAATATGCTAAGTATGCCTCAAGCTTTCACTAAATCATAATCAAGCATAACCTTCACAAAAATTACACAAACATATCAATACCTATGTAGCTGACTTGAAACACTGTAATGTTGACCTGTAAGCTATCTTCTATCTTAAGGGACCCGGTACCAACATTTCCCAAAAAAAATTGTTGTCCTTGCGAGACTAAAACATCCTGTCTTACGAGGCCTCGCGTGACAGGTATACTGCAACCCGTGAGGATGCCTCAAGGGACACTAGTATTCTGACCCATGGGGATAAAACTAGGGTTTCCTTAGAGATTCCCTCTCATCATTTCAATTTCGAAACTCTCGTACTCCTCGGTCTTCAGTACCTCAAATTTTTCCATCGCAAACTTAGCCAAAATATCACAAGTTCACTAGAAGATATTCAATAGAATAAGTGAGTGAATATATTTTTGAATGACTCTTTGAGGTGTATTTATACTTTTGCTGGGTAACCTCTTTCCTTAAATTTATGGGATTCTTAACTTTCTTGTTACAACCACTTTACCCTTTCATTAAATACTTGTAACAAACTAGGGGCTTCTTGACCATTCTTCGGGGCTTCTAACTTCACAAGGCCATAAATCCTCAATCGTGAGGAACTACATGGCATACCACCTATCAACGGAAATGGAATGAAAAGGACTATCCATCCATGAGTGAGTTACCTTCATTTACTCTGTCGTTCATGAGCTAATTCCATGATCAACTACGATATCCTTCACCATACTTAGGGGTTTCTTGTAGACTTCTTCAAAATGTCTTCCAATGAGGGCCATGCTTAGAAATACGCCATAAGGGGACCACTTCAGAGACTTCTCCAAATACACCCATCACATCAGTTGACATCATTCCACTACTCGTTGACGTTAATGACAACCAATTTTCCAACACATATTTGTCGTTTACAACTTAAAATTACAAAAAATAAAGTAATTTCCCCTTTTATGTGTGACATCATACCCTAAAGTGTGACATTACACCTCCTAGAGAAACGTTGAGACCTTTGGTGAAGATCATTGGGCCTCCAAAGGCCATTTTCCCTTCCACCAAGTGCTCTAATGCATTCCAAGTGTCTCTCTCTCTCCATCAAACCATGTCACATCACCATCAACCATGAGAACCCCATCAAAAATCCTAGCTTCCATGTGACGTCTAGGGAATAGAAGATGACATTTTAGGCCTTCCAAGGACAATTTTGAGGTGCAAGGGGATAACATGTAATCATATCATGGTTTCCAAGTTCCTCCAAAGGAAACTTTCATCCTCCCAAGTGTCCAATGGGAGGGGCGCATCCTCCAACCCGTGGGCTTCATGCCCCTATGAAGGTCCAAGTAACCTTGTGCCTTCACGAAAATAATTTCACTTGGAAAGGTCATGCAAAGAAAAACAAATTCACCCTCCAAGGGTCCACAAGTCATAATAATCATGCCAAGTAAGCCATGTATAATAAAAGAACCACCCAAGAATGTGCATCAAATCCCTCCTTTAAAAAAAACACAAATGCTCAAATACCTTATACAACTTGCCAAATTTAAGTATGGGAGGGTTGTCATGGTGACTTATTGGGTAGATCATTCCCTAAGTCAAGGATTGTTTTCCAAGAGGAACCTCTCTAAGTCATGCAAGGAGTATGAGGTGGATGGGGGTGTGACTTCTGGGAATGGGTTTTTTTGGCATACAAGGGCTCATATTGTTTCATTTATGGGTTCCTCTATATAGAGCACACTTGATCTTGAGTTACCAGTTATTTAGGTGTGATTTTTCCCAGATCCATTTTTATACATCTTTCCAGTCCATGCTTCCATTTATTTGTAATTTTCTAGTCCCCTTTATAAGGTTTTCAAGCTCTGGCATTTACAATTTGGGACCGGGGCGAGCATTGAGTAAGTAGAGCTCAGGTTGGACTGAATTTTGATGGTCCTTATTTTTTGTGTTCACTTTATTTTTATCATTAGTTTCTTATTATTTTATAGTAGTTGCAATCTACCTCTGGGAATTTATCCCCTTCTTCTCATGAAATTCGGTACAATCCCTTCTTGGGTCAATATTCCTGAAAACCCAAAAGATGAGGAGAAAAAAAGGGATTAAGTGTGGAACGTGATAAGTATGTGCAGAAGTGGTACGATGCCCTTCACAAAGATCACCTGGTAGCAACTGTTTTCCCAAGGGTGACCATTTACTAGGACAACATTTCAACCATCAAGGTGAAATGAGGAAAAAGGCATAATTTCCAAGAAAACATTTTCAAAATCAAGAATGGACCCTTTGCAACATGTTCAAATTCTTCATTTATTATAATGACACTTACCATAACACCGGATTTGTTACCTCATGGAGAAATATATGTTGTCCTCCATGAGCCAAGGTGGTGTGGTGGACGTTGTTAGCACTGAGATTCACCCTCAGATTGCAAGAGGATAAGCCCAGTACCCATCAAAATGTTTGGTGGAGGTTGGTTTTATGAGTGGAGGTCAAATGGACATAGCTCGATACAACAAAGTTTAACACAAGAGATGGACTAGTAATGCATAAGGAAATGAGGGCCTAATTAACTTCAGTCAGTGGTTTGAGTTTAAAAATGACCAGAAGGAAGAATTAATGAGAGAGGTGGACAAGTCTTCCATGGGCATTTGTATTTCAAGCAACTTGGTGAAGAAAAACATAGGCATAAGAGAATTTTTGAACTCAAGATTCAGACACATAAATATATCATAGCAGCATAATAATAAAACCTCCATTATCATGCGACTACAATAACTCAACTGGATCCTCCATGCCCGCACATTTTAGCATAAGGGGAAATAACATAATGATGCATACCCCCAAACCCTCAGGTCCAAGGTCCACGCAGGATCGTTCTAATATTCCCTTTGAGCCTGATTGGCTCGTTGGTTTCCCCTCAGGAAATACCCTTCATACACAACAGTGTATCCACAGGTCCTTATGGGTTGAGCCCGCTTGAGAAAACACTAGGCACCAAACCAAATATTTCGATCAAACAATATGATCACACCTTTCGCGATTTCAGAACTTCGGATTTCACGACTTCGTGACTTCTCCTTCCGAGTTTCTCGACCCTTCAACTGCCGAAACCTGAAATACCGATTCGCTGAAATTGTTATCGCGTTTCGCGATTTTGGGAATCTCAGAACAAAGAAACCTGATCCCTTGTCCTCAGAAATACCAAAATGATGAATTCTGACACGCTATCAAATGATGGCCCCACAATGAAAATTATCACTTCATCGGGATTTCAGACTTCGCGATTTCGTGAATCAAGATGCAAAGCTCCCCACTCTCTAACCTCTGAACTTCGAAATAGTCAACAAGGATTGACTCTGCCTTCTTGACGAGGACACGCCACTTGTCGACTAAACCACTTCCTGTCTCTAACGTAGACTCCTGCCACTTGTCACTCTTTCAGGTTTTCAAGACTTTTTCTCCCAAAGTGTTGTCTCCTCCGTCTCCTGACACCCGAAATACCAAAATCCTGAAACTCTAATCCAATTCTTGTCGCAACTTGTGACTTCGGGACTTTCATTTCATTGTACTCAACTCCTTGGCATTAGGATCCTCGAAATGTCAAAATGATTTGATGGCTGGTGCAAATCAGGATCAACAGTCCATGTTGATTTTGGATCCTAGAGTGGAAAGCTTGCTCGCCTCTAACCACCCTGCAACTTCTCTAGATCCCACAGTCCTCACTGTTTCGGGGATTCTCCATAGATAATTCTGACCGCTCGTTTCTCCTTGATAACTCCTGTGAAATAAACCAAAGTTCCTTCACCTGGACTTGATTCCTACAAAGCGATTTCGCTTCATCTCCCCTTTGATTATCTCAAAGGCACTAACCCTCCTGAGCGTTTCTTGCAAACTTGAGTCTTCAATAAGACTCCTGCGCGCACTCTTTGCGGAAACCTTCAAATACTTCCAGGTATTTGATTCTCTCAACTCTGTGCACTTTTCTGCAACAATGGTCCTTCAACCCTCCCCTTGGTTGATAAGTTCTCAGCTTTCAACCGGCCTGCGCACAACTTGCATGGCTCCTGTATCTCACCTGCACTTCTATGGGGATGAGAACAATGGTATCCTTCCTAAGATTTCAGAGATAAAATCTAAATCTCCATCAACTCACTTCTTGCAGACGATTTCACATTCAACATGTATACAAAGAAAGCATCATAACACCATGAATCTGAATCAAAGCTCTTTTCATTAATTCAAACTTCTGTACATGGGTTCTTCTCTACAACTTTCTGCTACAACTCCCTTCTTCTTCTCTATGCTCAATGATCTCTGATTGTTAATGTCACAATGATACAGAGGTGAGGGTGTCTATAGCCGGTTTTCCCTCCTACGCTCCAAACTGTCTAATCTGGAATTTTAAATATACCTACTTACATTAACTATGCATAAATGCCTCTACCTACTACAGATGAGAGCAAATCTCTCATGATCTGTTTACATCCTCCACAATATAAATGAAAGGTATGCCTTATTACATTAATATTTCAAAAACATTCCAAAACACTTTTGCAACATGCTGAAATGTGCTGGTGCTCATCCCAGCTGTCTTCCGCCCCTGTGCTCGCTTACTGCTGGCGATGCTCCTGCATCACATAACAAAGGGAAAGTGCTATAAAAAGTCACAACAACATTATAATAAAACCTACATTACAATACAACTGCAACCCTTGACTAGATCCTCCATGCCTGAGTGTTTCAACATAGTTTAAACAAAGAGATGAAAGAAGATAACTTTTATTAATGTGAAAGTCTCAAATCATATACATAACCAGAGAACAACTCTAGCATAAAGAAATACATAGTAGGGAGCTCTGCTCAACCACTTAATGACCATCACAAAATATTGAACTGATCAATTTATACTCAGATCATTCCACAACTCCCAGGAGTGTGATCTGGTCGTTCCATTCAAAGCCTTACATCCACGCCTTCTTCTGTCAGACTGCACGTGTATCCTCCTGTCATCCGCAAACTCAGCTGATCATGGGGCTACAGGTAAGAACGCCCATCGTGGTACTTTGGGTTGACAGTTCTATCTCCATGACCATATCCTCCACGCCTTCTATTTATGGAGTGAATAGAGGTTTCAACCACCACTCCTTTTTTATTAATTGATCTCTCATCGGGATCAGTATGAGGATTAATGCCTAGGGGGATGCCACATGCAAATATCGGATTAGTCGCTCTATAAGAACATGATTGCGGGGTCATCAAAGGAGTTTTGGATTCACACTGATTTTGAGCCCGCAATTCACCACCAACTGCCACATACCTCCCTCGCTATACCATGGTTTCAATTGCGAGACCGCTCAAGAACTTTATCGTTTGAGCATGTTCTGTCCCCACAATGAAGTGTGACCATCGATCTGGTTGTGATATATGATCTGGGAAATCACCTCTTTTGTTGCCACGTGTCGCTCTTGGATGGACCCTGCTTCTTGCTGGAGAGATCAATGGATCATAATTACTTCAGGAGTTTGGGCTTCGGGACTTTTCAATGCATAGCTCTTACAATCCTCCAGAGTGCTGAATTCTCGAAGTGTGAGATCTGGCGCCACGTGTCCTCTTGTTTTGGACGACCGAGATTTACTTCAGGAGTTTGTTCTTTAGTCCTTTTTCTCCTGGTTTCTCATGCAATTCTCCGAAGTGCCGAATTCTCGAAGTGTGAGAGCTGGCGTCGCATGTCCTCTTTTTTTGGAAGGCCGAGATTTACTTCGGGAGTTCGGGCTTCGGGCCTTTGAGAGTCTTTTACTCACTCAAATTCTACTTGCTTTCTCCCAGAGTACGAGATCACCTGACATGTGTCCCCTACTGAAATATCAATGGCCACGAGCGATTGTGGGCACACAGCTAGCAGATACTTTAATTTCCTTTCTGATCCTACAATGTGAATATCCTCATTCATAGCGAGATCGATATGCACCGTTGATCTGTTGATCTAGCAAGATCAATCATCCTGAGCAATGACAGGCTCATAACTTGCAAAAAATTTAATTTTCATCCTGATCCATGCAATGACTCCCCACTATCGATTTCTCTCCGATGATATTTGATGGTCGTGACTTAATCTTGCTAATCTGATGGCTGATCCTTCTCTCTCTCAGATCTTATGGATGAAAAACAAACCTTTTCTCTTGCTAGTATTTCGAACCCAAAAAGGGTTGTGCTTGAATGTTTCCTGTGAAAACCATAGACTTGGATGACCTGCTGTGGGCTCAGGAAAAAAAATTACTTGTAATTCAATACAGAATGATGATGAGAGCTCTCCCTTCTTCGAGAAAAACAAAAAATCTTAGGACAGAGACTTGGTCAAGCAAGACACCAAGGGAAACTAGATCGTCAACAAAGGGAGAAAACGACTTTGTCAGTCAGAGGGAAAT
>ML813894.1:39958-51450 GCA_009831015.1 Picea engelmannii
AGGGGATGGCATGCTTCCTGTGAGCTTCCAAGAACGCAAAGTTTCAGTGCCTTAGCCTTTGGGTCATGGAGTCTCTTATTCAAAATAGAAATAAAAAGGAAATGGTAATTACAATGGTGGAAATCCGATCATGGCTTAAAAAAAATACTTCTTCAGAAAGTTCCCATTGACAAGACCACCAAAAACTTTGGAATCCTCCAAGTTCTGTAATTTATAAGTGTTATTTGAAAATACCTCAGAAATATTGAAAGGACCAATCCATAAGGCTTAAAATTTACCATGTTTTCCTTTATCTTTCTTGGGGGCATCCCAATTGAGCACCAGATCCCCCAGCTTAAAATCTTCCTTATTTTCCCTCTTGTCAAAGGTTCTTTTTATTTTTTGTTGATGATCCTGCGCTTTATCAAGTAGCTGCTCCCTGGTCTATTGTACTTATACTAGCTACAATATCCTCCAGACCATATCATCAGGTTCTCCTTGGTAGTCCTGGAGGAATTTTTCCACAGGAAAGGCAAGTTGAGTAGGAAAAATAGCCTCAACCCCATACACAAGATGAAAATGTGAAATTCCAAGTGACCTTTTGGTTGTAACTCTGTCATCCCATAATGCAAATTTCAGCTTAGAGTCCCAGGCTTTCTTGTTGTATTATAACAATGTTGTGATGATATTTATGAGGCTCTTGTTAGAGGACTCTGCTAAACCATTTCCCTGAGGGTAGTAGGGAGTAGAATGGATAAATGTAATCCTATACTACTCACATAAATTGATTAATGATTCAACTTTGAAGGAGGTAGCATTGTCAGTAACAATCCTGCTTGGACAACCAAATCTAGACATGATATCTTCAAGGAAGGTAATGATTACCTTGTGTGAGGCACTCCTTATAGGGATGGATTCCATCCATTTGGTGAAATAATCAGTGGCAGTCAAAATCCACCTGTTCTAACCACTTGAGGCTGGGTGGATTTCCCTAATGAAGTCAAAACCCCACTGTTGAAAAGGTCCAGAAACCACTACAGGTTTCAAAGGAAAATATTTGAGTTGCTGCTTTCCAGAAAATTTTTGGCATTTGACACAAGCTCTAATATTTGCACAAACATGAGTAAAAAGGTTGGGCCAGAAATACCCATCTCTGAGGATTTTATAAGTTTTGGTCCTCCAAAAATGATGTCCTCCACATAAGCTGTCATGAAAATCAGTCATAACTCTTTGGGCTTCCTGTGGGTCTAGAAATATTAACAGAACCCCCATAGGATCCTTCCAGTACAAAACCTGATCAATGAGACAATATTTTATTTCTTTGAATTTCAAATCTCTTACCTTGTTCTTGTCCAAACCATCAGGAGGTCGTAACTTCTGCAGAAAATATATGATGTCTTTATACCAGATGCATTTTGCTAAGTTTAGGTTGACATGCGAGTCTTTATCAACAATCTTAGTTTGATGATTTTCTGAATGTATGTTCATGAAATTAACCCCCAAGCTAGTAACCTGGCTAAACCTTGGCCTTTCACGAACTTAGTGGGATTTATTTCCAGGTCGAACTCCAAAATTTTGGCAATCCATTTTCTTCTCTTCCCATCTATATCAGGTTGGATCAATATCTCTTTCACTGAGGCTGAGGGAACATATGCAATAAGCTTTAAATGGAGAATATATATTATGAAATCCTTCAAGGATTTCACCAAAGCATATGCCTACTTCTCCATGATATCATATCTCATTTCTACATCCCTTAATGCTCTGCTAAAAAATGAAATAGACTACTCTAACCCCTCTGTATTTTTTTGTAGAAAAACAACAACCAATGTGTCAAAAGAGGCAAAGGAAAATATCAGAAATTCCTTAGAATAGTTAGGTATGATGAGCACAAGTTCTTCAGTCAAATCCATTTTGATTTGGTCAAAATAATCTCGAGCTTCATAATTCCATTTCACCTCATTTCCTTTTCTAAGCATGGTTGTAATGTTCTTAACCAACTCAGCAAAATTAGAAATGAACCTTCTCAAAAAATTGATTTTACCCAAGAAAGACTGAACCTCTTTCTTAGATCTGGGAAAAGATAAGTCCTGGATGGAATCTACTTTGCTTGGGTCAATTCTTACTCCTTTTGCTGACACAATATGCCCCAATAATTTTCCCTCCTTCATAGAAAACAAATATTTCTTAGGATTGAGGGAGAGACCAAACCTTCTGCACTTCAGGAAGACCTTCCTCAAATGATGACAATGCTCTTTGTCAGACTTTGAGAACAATGTAATGTCATCCAAATATATGACTACAAATTTGTCTTTCTCCCTAATAAAGGCAATGTCCATGGCTCGCTGGAAGGTTTATCCTGCATTCATCAATCCAAAGGGAATTTTAGCATACATGAATGTTCCCCAAGGAGTAGTGAAGGTTGTCTTCTCTCTGTATTCATGCACGAAAGAGATCTAATTGTAGCCATAGAAGCTATGAATCATAGACATCCTAGATGAACCAGTCACTCTCTGCAAAATGTGCTCCATATTTGGCAAGGGGTAGTTATCTTTTTTGGAGCTCCTGTTCAAATTTCTGAAATCAACACACAATTTGATTTCCCCATTTTTCTTCCTCATAGGCAACATGTTAGCCACCCATTATGAATATCTCAAAGGAATGATGATCTGGGCATCCAACAACTTTTTCACTTTTTTTCCCATAATAGGCAACAACATGGGACTTATCTGTCTGAGTTTCTGCCTGAAAGGTTTGGCCTCTTCTTTCAAAGGGATTTTGTGTTCCATGATGTTTGTGTCATATGTCCTTAAGTAGTCAGATTTTCAAGCAAACACATCAACAAACTCTTTCAAAATCTTGACATACTCAGCCCTTTGTTCCTTTGATAAGCTACTAGACAATTTGACATACTTTGGGTCTTCCTTTGTTCCCAAATTGCATTCAGTCACATCAAAATTTTCAGTCGAACCTTTAACCTTTACAACAACATCATTTCTGTCAAACAATCTCTCCAAAGGGACTAGTCCCTTTGAAATATGGTTACTAGGAAACTGAACAATATGATGGTCAACAATTTTATTAAGAAAAACATCAGCATGAGGGCTTTCTTCAGAATCCTGATCCTGATCATGAATATGAAAATCATAAAATTCATCCACAGTCTCAAGTTTTTTTTTTATCTCAATGTCATCCTCAAAGACCTTCCAATGTTTGACATTGTCAGGAATAGAGGGTCTATACTTTAATTCCACATCATACTTGAGTTTTGGGAGCAAAGGTACCTTGAAATTACTTGCTGAGACAACCAAGGAATCTACCACAATGTTCTCCCCTCTTGGAACAAATGAGATATTAAAATCCAAGAAGAAATTGTCAATCATATCCCAGGCTTTATTTCTGTAGGCCCTTAACCTCGTGTGCTTAGCCTGATACAAATTTCTGACTTGATGAATAATCAACTCAACATATCCAAACACTACTAGTTCTTCAATTTTCATGTATTTGGCATCTCTCAAACCCAAGACAAGAACCTCATATTATGCCACATTGTTTGTTGTTTCAAATTCAAGATTGTAAGACAGAGATATGGTCTTTTGGGTAGGGGAAATAAAAAATACTCCAACACCAACACTCTCCCTAGAGGAGGCTCCATCAAAAAAAGAAAATTCAAATAGAGGTATTGGAAGGAGGGTCTTCACAAGAGGTGATGGACTACTTTCTGATTTCAATAGGTGTCTGAGGAGAATCAATGAGCTATAACATACTGGTTCCTAAATCAATATCTATTGCAAAAATAGGGTGGTTAGTCGGATTTTCTTCATCACTGATAATGTAAGCAGGTTGTGCTTCCCTATAAATCCTTCTATGTTCCCCCCCAAACACAGGAATGGTGGAATATGAAAGATCCATCTGCAAATTCCCCCCTAGTATTTTATCCAAGATCTAGACAAGAGCATCCCAAAATTAGGGGGAACATAAACAACCACAATATGCATGATCGCACTTTTCATTGGCAATTGGAATAAGGAAACAACCGGGTCTTTGATAACCCCGAGGCACTTCACCTTCCTGGAATCAAATGAGTAAAGGTCATGGTAGGTTTTTGTAACCCCCAACCCAATCTCATCCATGAAAATATTAGGCATGATATTGTGAGATGCCTTTGAATCCATCAAGCAGTTGTGCAACACTTTATCATGAATATTCAATGATGTATAGAAAGGAGGGACGGAATCACTCCTATCCTCTACCAAAGTCCCTAGTATGACATTTGGTTTTTCATCTTGGAGGTTGACTGAGTCTGTGGGATGAGATGAAGGTTTAGGCTGCAACATTTTGGAAAGGTACCTTTTGAAGTCCTCATTCTTGACTAACTCTGAAAAAGGTACATGGATTTTAATCTTTTGAATCTCATTCTCAAAGCTAAAAGAGGAGGGAGGCTTCAAAGTCTCCTTCACTTTTGGGATAGGATTCTTATCGACTGGCTGGGGGGTTTGTGCCTCTTTTTCTTTACTGCCAACTGCCACATCTTTATCAGGATTCAATGTTCTAGTAGGTTGATCAGGAATATTAGGATTTCCCTCTTTCTTCTTGGACCTGAGTTTGTATCTATTTGGATTGTCACTGGTCCTTTCCCCAAGTTTTCTCATCTCATTTAGTTGTCTTCCCATGAGAGCCTCTTCATATGTAGATTGAGTTAAATGAGGTGATGAAGAGGTGTCACCAAGACAATGGATTTCAAGATCTGCATCTTCTTCTTCTCCTTCTTCATCAGTAACAAGGTTATTTTGGAGAGGATCTTGTATTTTCTGATCATCCCTATCCCTATTTCTTTGATCTCTTTGGACGATCTGAGGGGAATTATTTGGTCTTCTGAAATTACCCCTGTTATCAGTGTTCTAGGTGTTCCTATAGCTATTCTTTCCCTCAAATTTCAATTTCTCCATTTTTGCAGAAAGTGATTTTACCAGTTTTGTCAATTCATCCACTTGAGGGTGGGAAACAGATGAACTAGAGGTTGAAGCTTCAGACCTACATTTTCATCTGTCTCTATCAACCTTACTCCTAAGTTTTCCAACTGCCAATATATTGGACTCTACTTCAAGGGATGCATCTTGCATATGAGCCAAGGAGGTAGATCTTCTTTATTTCAACAGGAGGCAAAACTCAGGGTCAAAAGAACTAGCATAAGTAATCTTGGCAGAGGTTTCTGTAGGCTTAATTTTAGTTGGAATTTTATTGTACATCTTATTAAATCTTTTTGAGAAGTCTGAAATAGATTCCCCCTCTTCTCTCTTAAGTGATCCAAACTCTGTAATATAATAAAGACAATCTTTTTTATCCCCCCAATGTCTTAAGAATGAATCATCCAAGGCCTCAATTCCATTAATATATCCAAGAGTCAATCCCCTAAACCATTTCCTAACCTCACCATCAAGGCTCTATACAAAAACTCTCATCCAAACATCCTCATTTTCAATATTAAGATTGTATGCTTAACTGTAAAAGGTTGAAAGGTGTTCTTCTGCAGTTATGTCCTCCTCCCCTGTAAACTTGGGAATGTACTTGAGGTAATCCCCAACTGGGAGGGAATTCATAGGCTGAGGTAAAATGAGAGGGGCATACCTAGAAGCTACTATGGCATCCATTCTGTTTCTAGGAGGATTAGCACTTTCCATTGGGATGTGAGCTATAGGAGAACTAGGGGGAGATGGATTTTGGACATGTGATATTGGAGCTATGTTTCTAGGGGAAAGGGGTTGAGTGTTGGAGGAGAATGGTATAGGGTTCAAAGGAAAATGAGTTTCCCCCTATTTAGTTACATCAACTTTGACAGGAGGAGGAGTAGGGAAACCCAAAGTGGGAAAATATTCTAAGATTTTGGGTCTAAACCACCTTACAATATCAGGGGAAACAGGGGTGACAAAACTTTCTTCCAAATGAAATATAGAAGGGGAGAATTCAACAAGGAAACTTCCAAAATTTAAACTTCTGGAAATTTCGACAGATGGTAAAAAAGGGGAATTTGATGTAGATACTAGAGATTTAAAAGAAGAAGTTTGTAAATTACAAAAATCATCTGGTACAACAACTGAAAATCCATATTGAGAGGTATTTCCTTTTTTTATAATATTTTATGGGTTAGCTTCAAGTATCGCCAGAGGCAGCTATGGAGTAGACCTCGTGTGTCTACCTTTGGGAGCCACAACTGAAATGGTGGAGTTGCTGGGTGCAAGTTACAATCTTCAAGTTACTGATTTCTGATGGACCTTCAGAATCATAAATTCTTTGTCATTCAATCCCAGGGAAATGTCTTCAATTCATTCCCTGGAAACAACACGATGGATGTTAGTACTGAGAGTGACCCTCAGATTGCAAGAGGATAAGCCCAGTACCCATCAGAATGTTTGGTGGAGGTAAAATGGACATAACTCAGTACAAGAAAGTTTAACACAAGAGATGGACTAGTAATGCATAAGGAAATGAGGGCCTCATTAACTTTAGTCAGTGGTTTGAGTTTAAAAATGAGCAGAAGGAAGACTTAGTGAGATAGGTGGACAATTATTCCATGGGAATCCGGCTTTCAAGTAGCTTGGTGAAGAAAAACTTAGGCACAAGAGAACTCTTGAACTCAAGATTCAGACACTGAAATATGTCACAAAAATATAATAATCAAACCTCCATTATCATGTGACTACAATAACTCGATTGGATCCTCCATGCCTACACATTTTAGCATAAGGGGAAATAAGATAACAAAGGGAAAGTACCGGAACATGTCACAACAACATTATAATAAAACCTATATTACAATACAATTGCAACCCTCGACTGGATCCTCCATGCCCGAGTGTTTCAACACATTTTAAACAAAGAGATGAAAGAAGATGACTTCTATGAATGCGAAAGTCTCAAATCATATACATAACCAGAGAACAACTCTGGCATAAAAAAATACATAGTAGGGAGCTCTGCTCAACTAGTTGATGACCATAAAAAAATATCGAACTGATTGATTTATACTCAGATCATCCCACAACTCCCAGGAGTGTGATCTGACCAATCCATTCAAAGCCTTACATCTATTCCTTCTTCTATCAGACTGCGCGTGTATCCTCCTGTCAGCTGCAAACTCAACTCAGCATGGGCCTATAGGAAAGAATGTCCATCATCGTACTTCAGGCTGACAAATTTGTCTCCACGACCAGATCCTCCACGCCTTCTATTTATGGAGTGAGTCAAGGTTTCAACCACCACTCCTTTTTCATTAATTGATCTCTCATTGGGATCAAGATGAGGCTTAATTCCTAGGGGGATGCCACATGCTACTCTCGGATTAGTCTCTCTATAATCACGTGATTGCAGGGCCATCAAAGGCGGTTTGGATTCACACCGCTTTTGAGCCTGCAATTCACCACCAACTGCCACGTACCTCCCTCACTATACCATGGTTTCAATTGCTGGACTGCTCAAGAATTTTATTGTTCGAGCATGTTCTATCCCCGCAATAAAGCGTGGCCATCGATATGGGAAATCCCTGCTTGTGTCGCCATGCGTTTCTCTTGGATGGACCCTACTTCCTTCTATAGAGATCAACGACTCATAATTACTTCAGGAGTTCGGACATTGGGACTTTTCAATGCATAACTCTTACAATCCTATGAAGTGACGAATTCTGAAAGTGTGATATCTGGCGCCACGTGTCCTCTTGTTTTGGATGACCAAGATTCATTTTGGGAGTTTGGGATTTGGGCCTTTTTCTCCTGCTTTCTCATGCAATTCTCCGAAGTTTCGAATTCCCGAAGTGTGATATCTGGCGTCGTGTGTCCTCGTGTTTTGGACGTCCAAGATTTACTTTGGGATTTCGGGCTTCGGGCCTTTGGGAGTCCTTTACTCACTCAACTTATAATTACTTTCTCTCGAAGTATGAGATCACTTAACATGTGTCCCCTACTGAAAGATCAATGGCCACGAGCGATTGTGGGCACACAACTAGCAGATACTTTTATTTCCTTTCTGATCCCTGCAATGTGAAGATGCTCATTCATAGCGGGATCGATATGCATCGTTGATCTGTTGATCTAGCAAGATCAACGATCTTGAGCGATTGTGGTCTCACAACTTGCAGAAATTTTAATTTGTGTCATGATCCCCACGATGAATCCCCACCGTTGATTCCTCTCCGATGAGATCTGATGGTCGTGACATAATCTTGTTGATCTGATGACTGATCCTTCTCTCTCTCAGATCTTACGGATGAAAAATGAATCTGTTCACCTGCGAGTATTTTGAACCCAAAAAGGGATATGCTTGGATGTTTCCTGTGAAAACCACATTCTTGGATGACCTGTTGTGGGCTTAGGAAACAAAATGACCAGTAATTCAAGATACAACGATGATTAGAGCTCACCCTTCTTTGAGAAAAACAAAGAAGCTTCGGGCTGGGACTTGGTTAGGCAAGACACCAAGGGAAACCAGGTCATCAACAAAGGGTGAAAATGACTTTGTGAGTCAGAGGGAAAGATTTAAAGACTTGGTGGTGTAGAAGAGAGAGAGAGAGAGATGAGGCAAGGGTACAAACTTGGGTATAAACAACAAACACATACGACCCTTGACAACTTCATGTGATAACAGACATTTTTTCCATCAATCAAAAGATGATGTGTGGTAAGATACGGGCCTTTTCCTCTTGGTACTCCCATGGTAAGACTTGTTCCGAAACACTCAGAAACATACAAAATTTTGGGTATCAAGGGTAGTGCACTCACCCTTTGTTCATATAATCAAAATTTCAAAATTTCAACTAATCTTAAAAAGAGTTGTTTTTTCATATTTTAAAATTTTTCTAAACTAACATGTAATTGATTCAAACAAATGTGGTAAATCAACTATCCGCAAATGTAGGTAAAATGATATGTTAATGAAGCATGGATAAACAAATATAACTAAATGCAACCAAACTAAAATGAACAAGTGAATGGAAAATGCAAGAAAGAAAATGACCTACCTAATTACTTGGGGCCTGAGGCCCATAGAAGTTAGTTCCTAAAGATGTCAGGTGAAATCATACAACCAATGAAACCACCAACTCAATATCTCATCAAGGTATCTTCCCCTTTGCTTAATCATGTGACATAACAAAGACACGTCATGGAAAAAATAATAATGAGTATAAATAAGCATGCAATCAATCATATAAGCAACTTATGGAGGTGGGTGGGAGTGAGGATATCCTCATGGAAAGAATAGCCATAATTTTTATCCACCCATATTTGAATAGGACTATTTCATATAGATGATGTTTCTTCCTCATCTTTTTCACCAATATGATTATTTCTTCTCGAAGACTAAGAGGAAATGAGATATCCAAATAAAACCTTATGATTTCCAAAAGAAACAGGTACAAGATGAGGGACAAACGTAGGTCTGGAGACATAATCTTTCTCCATATTTAGAGCATGTCACTTCTTTGTATGTGTTTGCAAATCCTTGCATATTTCTTCATTTTAAAAATATCATTGCCTTATAGTAGAGATATTTGATTATTTTGAGCTAGTCACGACCTCATGTCCATCAAAGTTTGAGTACAAAAATGGTTGAGAATATTCATCACATAATGGCTCTTAGTACTCAAAGGGATGACCCCCAAGGTATGGCTAGGAATAAACAAAAGTGCATTGCAACAATCCATCTCCTGGTGGATGAAAAAGGTTTGCGATCATATCATCACTAATTTTCCAAAGATCCTGATCGCCCATGTATGAGGAACAACCTTTCAAAGGAAAAACTTATGCATTACTTATTTAGAAGTTTCCCTCATTGTCGTAAATGGGATCTCCATGAAAAATGAAAGAACCCATATCCCATCCATGCTTCTCAACATGTATGAAATCATCAATAAGTTGACCAACGATGTCAGAGAGGTATGCCATGAAATCATCTGTATCATCAGGACTAATCAATTCTTCACCTCCACGTGCAAGAGGAAAACAAGGTTGGGAAACTTAATCTTCATCAAGTGGAAAGACATATACAAATGTCTTGTCCGGATCTTCAATAGGTTTTACTTCATTGGAATTTTCTTCCTCTTAGAAGTTTTCCTTGTGGACCTCCTCTCCGAGAAAAGTTTTATCATCTTGATCTTCAATGAGTTTCAAGACTTCTTTGGGCATCAAGAATGATTGTTCCTAGGTTTGCAGACTCTCCTGGTGACCATATTTCTTTGTTAGAACGTCACATAGTGACTTCACTATGTAATAGGAAAAAAAAAATATCCCATGCCATGTATAGGTTAGGCTTCCTCCCATAATTTTGAAGGATATAATTGTATTCTTCTTTTCTTTACATGCAGAACTTGACCTGGAAGTCTTTATCACAATTTTGTAGTAATTTCTCACAAAACTCATTGTATTTTTCTATGTTATCCTTGAGACATTCAAAAATTTATTTGTTACTATCATCCTCTTGTTCCTAAATTGTGTTCTCAATAGGAATTTGAATAAGTGTTTCCCTCAAACCTTCAATAGGATTCAAAGGAAACAAGTGTTTCAGGAAAGCATCCTTAAGGTCTTGAATAGTATCTTCAAACTTTTGAGTTTTAGGGCCCTAAAACTTGAGGAAATATCAGATAAAGATCGTTTAAGAAGATACACTTTTAGGGTTGCAAGAATGTCTGATCTAGTCTCTTTTCCTTTCTTCAAGTGACAATATAAACAACCATACTACCACATCTTCTTTTTCTACACCAAAGTGTAAAACAAAATCAGTAAATTTGACAATATGTGCAACAACAAAAAATGGATCACTGTTGAACTTAAAGATATGACTCAACCATTTCATCGGGCATTTGTTTAGATACCAATAAATAGACTCAACATCCAAGGCTTTGTATACTTCATGGAAGCGCCACAAAGACATGCTTCCATCACTTAGGGTAATACTTTAATGGATTCACTAGATGAGATCAAGGCCCATCAAAGATGGAAAGGGAACTTCCGTCAAATGGATTTGTCAGGAAATCAATATGTAAAGGATTTGGGAATAACTTTCCAAGGTGTTGTTAGGGATCGAAAGAGGATTCAAAATACTCTCCGACAATGGTGCAAAAATGTTATCACACAGATTATAGCTTGGGAAAATACCAACCCAAACCACAAATGTGGGACAACTGCAGGAGTAACTACCCACTTTCACCTTATATAGACACTCCCTATTGATTAAGGTTAGTTTTCATTGATGTCAACACTTGAATAAAGTCTGGTATCGAATTCCGGTAGCACAAAGGTTTGGGTAATTGACCCAAGGTTGTTTCATGTATAATGGTATGAGTTTTGATATATTTGCAGATAATACTATTCTATATGGATATTACATGTCATGCCATTTTTGGTGGTATGTGGAACATCACATAAATCCTCACGGTTTGAGAGTTATGGCCTTACGAAGTTGGAGGACCATTATATGTAGGCTTGAAGCCCCAAAAGGTCAAAGAAGTCAAAGAGCTTGCAAAT
>ML813894.1:66078-77614 GCA_009831015.1 Picea engelmannii
TTTTTTTCCAGAATGATTCAGACCATGAAATTGATATTCCATTGAGGAAACATATCCAAGTATCCGTGGTAAAAAATTCATCTTTTGGGTCGTATTTTTTGAGTTACACTCCATGGAAAATAGGGTTTGTGGCTAGTCCTGAAACTAGTCTAAAACAAGGGTTTCGGGTAAAAATGTCATAACTTCTTCATAACAGATCCAAATTTAGTAAGAAAAAATGTGTTGGTTAGATTACAATCTGTAGTTCTGTGTAAAATTTTCAGATCCATTCAACAAATATTCCGTGCGGGGCACACTCTACAAGTTCGCTCTCTAGAATAAACCAAAATTCAGCAAGGTATGCCATTTTTGCTATAGATCCTTTTCTGAGAGGTTCCAAGTAGTCCCACCTGAAGGAATTGCATAAAACAAACTGAAGAACATTGTGTACTATTTTCAGATCTTTATTCATTTCAGGTACATAGTTATGATTATTTCAAGTTAGTGTTGTTGACTAATATCGAACTAGTCATGTGAGACTAAAGAAAAGGTTGATGAAAATGATAGCCTCTTGTTGTGAAAGTTAAGGAAGGTTTGCATATATGTGATCACATACACCAGGTCTATTATAGAGTTACAAATCATATTTTGATGATGAAATTGATGAGAGCTTTTTGTTAAGGTACATGTTGGGTACATGGTTGAGATAAGTAGTTGATGAGTTGGCACATACATGAGGTGTATAGTTGATGAGTAACATACCCAACCAACCACAAGCCGGGGTATGCTACCTGCAAGCCCACCCTCAGACTTCTTTCTCATGCTGATACCTTCTTTATATATTAAGGATGCATAAGATAACATATTTAACGACATGCACAACAATATCCAACAAGCATGCATAATCTAAAGATTATATTAAATTATAATTAAATATGCACAACGAAAATACATTCATATACATGTAAATGATAATTAAATTACAAAGCGAAATACATTCATACACAGATAATAATAGCACGACATAGAGCACTTATCTTTATGAAATATGACAGCGACTGGATGTAGACCAAGGACGTTCCACCCAATTGTAGACACCACTACTCCAAATGTCAACAATTGTGTCACCCTTGAGCCATGGCTATGAATCCACAAAGATGGTTCCATAGTGTAATTGGGTTCCCAAACCAGTCATCTCTTAAGCTTTCATAGGTTTCCCGACACCCACAACAATCCAAGTACCCAACTCTCTTCTACCCAGCTTGTACCACCCCAAGAGACCAAACCTCCACCCTTCTCTTCCACGCAGTCCCTCAGGTAGTCCTTCTCTTTTATTTTTAGGGCCTCCAGCATAGCTAGTCCAGAATATCAATGATGGGACTCTCAGGACTCGTAGTTGTGAGAAAAAAAGGGCATAGGCCAATGAATTTCAGACATGCAGGCCCCAGGTCACGACTGGATCACACCAGTGACCACTACAACCAACTATCCCATGGCTAATTCTTCAGCTACATCGTTTCCATTACCAGGACAAGGCACAGGTGAGGATGGGTCGATGAATGAGCCAGGGGGTGCATGGGAGTGTGTGAGGGAAAAATGAGTGAGTGAACGGGAAATCAACGAACAAGTAATCAGTCGAATCCCCCCATCAGACCAGAGGTAGGTTTAAGTAACCTTGTGAGGAAAGAAGAACCTCTTGGACTTCCCCAAAAAGTTCATGTAACCGATCCCCTCCCTTATACAAAAAGGGTAATTAAAAAAATAGGAAATAAACACTTAGTCCCTCAAGCTCCCTCTCTTGTGGAGTCATAGCCCCCTATAACTCTAGTCCTTGTCCGTCTAGCAGCCAACGATGTGTTTATTATTAATAATGATCAAAACATTACATTTGTGGGGCATACTAGCGCTTTAATAATTGTTTGGGCACTCAGGCCTCTCAGCATTGTAACAATACATTATTTAAAATGGGGGTTCGAAACTTGGGGTGTTACATCACCTCCCCCTTATTTTGGCACTATCCTCAGTGCATATACAAAATAGAGATCAAAATCTCAAATTTATTGAAAAAGCTACGGGTACTCTGCTTGCATGGAATATTCATGCTCCCAGGTAGCATCTTCAGGACTGTAGCAGGTCCACTGAACTTTTACCAGTTCTATAACTCGATTCCAGAGCATTTTGACTTTTCTGTCCAATACCCGCACTGGTTGAACCTAAAAGTATCCCTCCGTCTCTAGCTGAATCAGATGACAATAAATAACATGGTTAGGATAATGTACATATTTATTTAGTAAAGATACATGAAATACATTATGCACATTCATGGAAGTAGGCAATGAAAGCATGTATGCAACTGCCCCTATTCTATCCAATATTTCAAATGGACCACAAAATCTGGCTTCCATCTTTGTACAACCACCCAATTTCAAAGAGATTTTCTTGGGCTTCACTTTCAAAAGTACATGATCCCCTACTTTAAATTATCTAGCTATCCTGTTCTTGTCTGCATAAACTTTGTGTCTATCCTGAGCTGCCTTTAAATTATTCTTGATCTTAACCACCTGGTCTTCCATGTCCTTGAGCAACTCCGGCCCAAGTACCACTCTGTTTGTTGGGTTGTCCCAAATCACTAGAGTATTTCATTTCCTACCATGCAAGGCTTCAAATGGGCTCATTCTCAATGAATATTGATACCCATTGTTATATGCAAACTCAACCAAGTGTAAGTAATCTTCCCACTTAGATGGCTTATCCATCAGATACATTCTCATCATGTCTTCAATTATTCAATTGACTCTCTCTGTTTTCCTATCTATTTGGGGATGATGTGTTGTGCTAAAGTTTAGATTTGTGCCAAATCCTATAGACAATTCCCTCCAGAAATTGGAGATAAACTTTGTATCTCTGTCTGAGACAATCGTCCTAGGTATCCCATGCAACCTAGAAATTTCCTTCATGAAAATCTCTGCAATATTAGCCGTTGTATGCATTGTCTTCGCAGGCACGGAATGAGCATCCTTGGTTAATTTATCAACCACCACCATGATTGAATCATGTTTCTTATTCATTCTGGGTAATCCAGTGATGAAATCCATGGTTATCACTTCCCATTTCTTCTTTGGAATTGGCAATGGATGCAGCAAACCCGCTGGGTTCCTATGCTCAGCCTTCACCTTCTGACATTCCATACATCAAGCAATGTAATCAACAACATCCTTCTTCATTCCCGACCAAAAGAACTGGCTTCTTACTGCTGTAATTGTTTTCTGGTAACCAATATGTCCTGCATAAGGAACATCATGCATTTTATTTAGTACCAAATTCCTCAGTTCTCTAGAACTAGGAACACAGATTCTATTCTTATGCATGAGTAATCCATCTTCCTTTATCTCATACTCCTCTATTTTCTGTTGTAAATTTACTTGCTGCAAGTTTTCCTTTACTTGTAGGTAATGCTGATCTGTAACAAGACCATCTAAAATTCTGCTCTTCAAGTCTAACTGATGCATACTAACAACAGTAGCATGCATGAGATGCACTCTCCTACTAAGTGCATCGAAAACTTTATTCTCTTTTACCTTGATATGCTTGATGTCGAAGTCATATTAGCTTAAAAATTCCAGCGATCTTGTTTGCATGGCATTTAGGGTCGACTGTTCAAAAATATACTTTAGAACAATGTGGTCTATCCTTAATTCGAATTTCTTCCCCATGAGATAATGCCTCCACATCCTCAAGGTGTGAACAATGGAAGCAAGTTCCATGTGTGGCAAAGTTCCTCTCATGTTCCTTAAGATTTCTGGACTCATATCCAATAACAAGTCTATTTTGCATGAGGACCCCCCAAGTCCTTCCTTACAAGCGTCTGTACATACCAGAAAACTTTCATTTGGGTCATAAATCTTTAACACAAGCGCACTAGTAAGTAATTCCTTCAACATATTAAAATTCTTTTCACACTTGAGTGTCCATTCAAATTTAGTTCCCTTATTTTGCAAAGAAGTGATGGGATAAGAAATCTTAGAGAACCCTACTATGAACCTTCGATAATAGCCAGCTAATCCCATAAAAGATATGACGTCTGACACATTTCTGGGTGTTTGCCATCCTCTAATGGATTTGATCTTGTCTGGATCTATTGCTATGCCCTACTCTGAAATAATGTGTCCCAAATAATGGATCTGCTTTTGATAAAAAAGACACTTACTCAACTTGGCATACAACTGATGTTCTCTCAGTACTTGCAATACCAATATTAAGTGATGTTCATTCTCCTCTTCAGACTTAGAATATATAAGTATTTCATCCAGGAATACTATGACAAACTTGTCCAAATAGTTTCTGAATATGCCATTCATTAAGCACATGAAGACAATTGGTGCATTGGTCAATTGAAACGGTGCCACTACAAATTCATAATGCCCATACATGGTCCTAAAGGCTGAATTATGAATGTCTTCTTCTTTGATTCTTACCTGACGGTATCCTGCCCTCAGGTCAATCTTTGAAAATATCTTTGCTCCTCTTAGCTGATCAAAGAGGTCATCAATTCAGGGTAGCAGATACTTGTTATTTATAGTGTACTTGTTCAGCTGTCGGAAGTCAATACACAACCTCAAGGTTCCATCCTTATTTTTGACAAAAAGTACTGGTGCTCCCCAAGGTGAAACACTTGGACGTATGCACCCTTTCTTCAACAATTCCTCCAACTGCATTTGTAATTATTATAACTCTGGTGTGCTCATTATGTAAGGTGTTTTCAACACCGAGGTAGCTCCTGGCACTAAACCAATTGAGAAATCTATCTCCCTCCTTGGTGGCAATCTAGGTATTTATTGGACTACATATTCAAATTCTTGTAGCACTGAGAATATTCAAGCCTTGGCCCCTTTGTATCAACTGGATCCTCCACATGAGATGCATACATTTGACATCCTTTTATAAAACATCTTTTCAGCTGTAAGGACGAAATCTCCCTTATAGAGATGGGTCTTGGAACTCCTTTAAAAGTGCTCTGTTTTCCATTTCCATCAAGACATGTAAATGTCTTGTTATGAAAATCTAGGACAACATGATGGTTGTCCAAACAATCCATCCCAATAAGAACATCATAATACCCCAATGGTATGATATTTAGATCAGTACTAGTATTCACCCCATTAAGACTTATGGAACAACTTCTGACCATATCATGGATTCTTCTTTTGGTTCTAGTGGATAACTGAACCAAACTTTCTTTTCCAAGTTTAATTTTCTCCAAAAGTAATCTATCCACTATCTTAGGATCAATGTAACAATGACTTGCTCCTGAATCAATCAAAATAACAACAGCCCGATTTATGATCTTACCTTCCACCTCGATCATATTGGACTGTTACTCTTCTTGTTGATCATTTAAAGATGCATAGATTCTTCCCATATCTTCGACTATTGTAGCTTCTTGGATGTTGTGCACAGTCTTCACTCTATCCTTTCTCTGTGGTCAATCCTTGTACAGGTGATCTTCCTTGCATCCCCAACATTGGATTGGTGGTCTTCTCCTTTTTCCTAAGGAATATTCCTTCGTGGAATCCCCCTTAGCATACTGATCATGATGATTTCTATTAGGCTCATTCCTATTGAAGGGAGGTTTGAATCTTTTCCTCCTCTGATCAAACTTCACATTCTTCTTGTCCTTCCAAGATTTCTACAGGGATTCTCTTCACTAGCCTTTCCCATACAGGTATTTAGCCTTCCTGATGGCCTCAGTCAAGGTCTTGGGTTCATCATACTTGATCGTTTCCTTATAAAAGGCTGGAAATCCACTTATAAATCTTTGTATTTTCACTTTCTCATCACTAATGAACCTGACATACTTTAACAATCCCAATAAAATCTTCGCATATTCTGCCATAGTTATGCTTCCCAACCTGAGTTCAAAGAAATACTACATTTTCTTATCATAGAAATGCTCTGAGAGGTACTCCTTATGGAAGTACCTCTTGAACTACTTCCAAGTGATACTACTTTCATTAACATGCTCCACTTGCTACAGTTGGTCCCACCATATTGCAACTTTTCCATGTAAGTGGTAGGTAGAATTCCTGGCTTCCAGGTTGGATGAATAGTTATGCAACTAAAAATATATCTGAACCCCAAACAACCATTCTTCGACATCATTTTCACTTTCTCTTTCACCCTCAAAGGAATATAGCTTGAGCTTCCTCAACTCTCCTTGCAAACAATCTACCTCTTTTTCCCTTCTCTGGTGTCTAATCGGAGACACCTCTGGGTTTCTTATGGGATCATCTGTTGCATAAAACTTTATTTTTGAGTAAGGAGGTGAGTGGTGTCCATGAGATATGCTAGCACTTCTGGAATAACCAACTCTTCCACGAGCATATCTTCTTTCATGACACTTGCCTTCTTCCTCTTGTCTTGAGTTTGATCTCTTCTTCGTTTGTCTATGTAACTGATTTAAGCTCTGCAACACTCGAGAATTTATCTGACTTTTCTCTCTCATCAGTCTCTTGTTGTCTTATTTGTAGATCTGCACTTCCATCTTCAGGATTATTACCATTTCTATTAACGTTTCCTACTCTCTTTTCCCTTATGTCCAATGGACTATGTCTCTGCATTACCAACTCTGGTATTCTAGCCTTCAGCCTCATTTTCATGACTGGAGGCTCCCTCACCTTCTTCCATTTCCTCAATACACATCCTGGGCTGATGTGATTAATCCCCTTAATTTTGTAAAATGTGTAAGCGACCATTTTGTTAGAATTATGCATATGATAAAAAAAATTCCAAACCATGCTACAAGTCTCTTTTTTTTGTTTATAAATATCATATCCCCATTCTTCGAAAACAACAGTGTCCTGTTATCCTTGGATGACATAGAGTTTCACCTTGCGCAGGCGCTTACTTCAAATCACCTCCCAGGTGACCACGACCAGAAACCACGGATAAATCCTTCCTTTTCACTTTTCTGTCTCGAGGACAACCAATTCTTCCTTTAGCCCTCCTTTCCTTAGCTCTCAATCTACATATGACCAAGGCCATGACCCTGGGCTTAGCTGAAAAAGTGCTTGTCTAGAGCTTCGGGATTTTGGTACTTTCATCCAAGACCAGATCAACGGTCCTCATCCTCCTTCATGATCAACGATTAGGATCCACTTCGGGACTCCGCGCTTTGGAAGTCTCAACTTTCCTCGCTTGCCTCCTCCAGGAACGATTTTACTCAGAATTCATGATATGCCAATGGGTGTCCTCCCACAGATCAACAAATGTTAATCACTTTGGTTCTTTGAGCTTCAGAAGTTTCAAACTTCCCTCCTGCACTTTCTCCCAGAGTGCTTTCACCCAAAGTTGACGATCCTTAGACGCGTGTCTTCTGGAATCGATGATCGATATATACTCCGGCCTTCGGACCTTTGGGATTTTTCGACCCAACACAACCTGTCACATCTTTCCCTTCTTGAGTGCCCAGTCTTTCAGAGTGCACGATTTGTCGCAATGTAGTGAAATGATGGAAGCAGACACATGGCCCAATCAGGCGGGTGACACATGTCATGAGACCGCCTTGGGAAATTAACTCCCATGCAACTCAGTTCCCTGCAATTCCTGCTGGTCGTTCATCTCTCTCTCCAATGGGATCTGACGGTCGTGACCTTAGACATTTCTTCCTTTTCATCGGATGACCTCTGTTCACCTATCCTCCGATCCAATGATCCCAGATCTCTCCTGATCATACAGTGGCGATCGCTCCCAAATTCAAAAGGGACGGTCATGATCCTTCGAACCCTTATAGAGGATCTCTTACATTCTGTCTTCCACGTAGCTTCTGCAATGCAATTCCTCCCAATATTTTCAATTTTATGGTCATAGTTTGATATCGACCATGAGGCTCTGACCAACAGACCTGACCCATACCGACCTGTTGTTTCAACCAGAAGCTCTGATACCAAAGTGTAACATACCTATCCAGCCACAGGCCGGGGTATTCTACCTACAAGCCCACCCTCTGACTTCTTTCTCATGCTGATACCTTCTTTATATATTAAGGATGCATAAGATAATAGATTTAACGACATGCACAACAATATCCAACAAGCATGCATAATCTAAAGATTATACTAAAGGATAATTAAATATTCCCAACGAAAATACATTCATATACACGTAAATGATAATTAAATTACACAACAGAATACATTCATACACAGATAATAATATCACGACAGAGAGAACTTATATTTATGAAATATCACACCGACTGGCTATAGACCAAGGACGTTCCACCCAATCGTAGATACCACTGCTCCAAATCTCAACAATAGTGTCACCCCCGAGCCAGGGGTATGAATCCACAAGGACAGTTCCAGAGTGTAATTGGGTTCCCATACCAGTCATCTCTCAAGCTCTCATAGGTTTCCCAACACCCACAACAATCCAAGTACCTATCTCTCTTCTACCTTGCATGTACCACCCCAAGAGACCGAACCTCCACCCTTCTCTGCCACGCAGTTCCTTAGGCAGTCCTTATCCTTTACTTTCAGGGCCTCCAACACAGCTGGTCCAGAATCTCAATGTTGGGACTCTCGTGACTCGCAGTTGTGAGAAAAATAGTGCACAGGCCAATGCATTTCAGACATGCAGGCCTCAGGTCATGGACGGATCACACCAACGACCACTACAGCCAAATATCCTGTGGCTAATTCTTCAGCAGCTATGTTTCCTTTAACAAGCCAAGACGCAGGTGAGGATGGGTCAGGGGGTGCATGGGAGTGCATGAGGGAAAAATGAGTGAGTGAATGGTAAATCAGCAAACAAGTCATCATTCGAACCCCCCCATTAGACTAGAGGTGGGTTTAAGTAACCCCGTGGGGAAACAAGAGCCTCCTGGCCTTCCCCAAGAAGCTCATGTAACCGATCCCCTCCTTAGAAAAAAAGGGTAATTAAAAAAATAGGAAATAAACACTTAATCCCTCAAGCTCCCTCTCTTGTGGAGTCATATCCCCCTATAAATATAGTCCTTGTCCGTCTAGCAGCCAATGATGTGTTTACTATTAATAATGATCAAAACATTACATTTCTGGGGCATATTGTCCCTTTAATAATTGTTTGGGCACTCAGGCCTCTCAACATTGTAATAATACATTATTTAAAATGGGGGTTCGAAACCTGGGGTGTTACAATGTTGGTACATTTTGATGAGTCATAGTTGATGAGTAGTTGACACATGATTGGTACATACTTGGTACATGGTTGGATACACTTGTTTATGGTACAGGTTGATTATAGGTTGTTTTGGTACAGGTTGGTGCATGGTTGATGCAATTTTTCATGGTACAGGTTGATTACAGGTTGAGGTACAGGTTTATCCATGTTTTAAGCATGGTTCAAGTTTATTGGTACAAGTTTACAATGGTATATCTCACAGTGATAGTGTGACAGTGGTTTCATCATTCTAATTCTACTTCAGGGCAGTTGGACAGGATAAAGACAGGTGGTTGTAGCCACCTTCTGGTTGTAGCCGGAGAAAATAGGGGGTTGTATCTTCCTTCTAGTTGTAGCCAAAGAATAGGGGAGTTGGAGCTTCCCTCAGGTTGTAGCCTGAGAAACAATGGGGTTGGAGCCTCCTTCCAGTTGCAACTAGAAAACAAAGGAAGTTGGTGCTTCCAATGAATGTAATTCTTCAAGACATATAAGAAAAAACATTCAGTGGTTTTCTCTCGCTTTGTGTTTCCATGTAAAACACTGGTGTACTGTGTATGTTTATGATTTTAATTTTTTCATTGGTTATTGTTGTTGGGAAAAATACCCTACGGACTAGCAAACTAGGGTCATACTTGCATGCATATTTTGACCGAAAAGAAATTACTTTTTTACCTACAACCCAAAACTTAAACTCCTCTTTCATAGTACATGCATGGAAAAGGACTACTAACCTTGTTACCGACGTTCGATGTAGATCCTCTGTTGCACTTTGACCACTTTATTGCGCTGCTCCTTCCACAGATGACCTGCAATCAAGACAAATAACAACTATGCATGCATGTTACTTCTCTACTCAAGGGTTAGAAATCAAGCATAAATTAACCAAACCATAGATAATTCATGCATTGGGACGGGAAACGTATTCTTTTTATTACTTGAAAAATGAATCAACTTACAATCAAAGCTGAGACCGGCCACCACTCCTTGAACCTGATCCTGGGCTCCTCTTCTTCTATCCTCCAACTTCTTTGCGTTAAATATCCTTTGGCATGAGGAAAGGCTAAAGGATTGGGACAATGGATTACGTAAATGGGCAGAGTTTGTTCGCTATGTTTTTTCCTCCTCCAAATGGTACCCCTACCCCTTCTTTTATAGGCTAGAAGGAGCTAGGGTTTTGGACGAACCCTCGACCATGCATGGCCAGGAGTTTCATTTAACTGACCCATAGCTTTTTTTTCCGTCGACAACTTTCCTTTTTTCATGCTTTGTTAGGTACACGCGGGTTGTAGTGGGTCAGCCAGCGTGCACACGCGTGCAGTAATGGGTTAGGGCGCGTGGGCCTTGACACAAGAGGATTTTCAAAGAGTTGTTCAATAGAGTTTTGGCAAAGAAGGGATATGAGTTGGCCTGATGCCAGGTAAGAATGTGTGGTGCAATTTAGGGTTATAATAGATGCCCCCTAATGTGTGATGTCAAAAGAGCATCTGATGGCCGAAATACATTACCAATCTTTACTGATGTGCGGAATGAGTGAGCCCAAGGATCAGGAACCAGGAGGTGTCGTCTGCAAAATAACAAATGTCTCACCGAGGCGGGCATACCCATGCTCGGGAAAAAATAGATCCATGGCTACCAATCAAATACACTGTAGATCCATGCCAAATAACTATAAAGAGTAGTTGCGAATAATACACAGTGAAGCTACATCTTGAAATTAGAAAGATATACATATAGAGTACCCATCTTCCAGAAGCTGATTCGGCCTGATGGTTGTACTTCAGAGTGCGAGAAACAACTTCAAAATCTTCTAAAACTTGGGTAGGAGTGTAATATGAGTGTATGACTGCAATACCCAGAGGTCTTCGACGACTTGTCGGTTATGGAATTGATAATCTTGATGATCGGACTGAAGGCTTCAGTGATTTCGGACAAGGACTTGATTGGACGTTCAGGACGACCGGGTATGCGGACAAGAGACATATTGCAGAGGGGCTGACTCAGGCTTAGTGACAAACTCTCCTTGGACAATAGCACGACAAGTGATAAGACTTAGGAAACATATATGTTAATCATAAGTCTACGAAGCAGGAGGCAAAGCAAACTCTCCATATGTTTGGAAGAGTAACCAAACAGTGGAGGATACAACTCTATATAGCGAGAAAATCTTCCTAAGGTCGTACTACATCCCATAGTCTGATGATCAAACAAACATATGCGCTTTATCCAAGGGTGACTCATTATGATGCCAATAAAGAAAATACTTTTCCCATCCTCTTTTTGGGGTATATTTGATTTTTTTGTTCTTTTTGATAATTTTTGAAAAAGAATAAAGGAATATTACGTTACAATGGAGGAACGA
>ML813894.1:105664-121285 GCA_009831015.1 Picea engelmannii
AGGTACAGTCAGCATCCCCAAAATTTGCCTGTTTGGCTTTTCGGACAGAAGGCGATATCTTCCTCATACGGACTCCGTTTGCGATAAAAATTATACCACCGGATTCAGGAAGACGAGACGGACGCAATGGCATAGGTTTCGTCTGATTCCGAGCACTTTCATTTTTGAGCATTTTTAAGTCCTATCAGGCCTCTGGATCTGTTTTCAGATCATTACGGGAGTGAACTGCCACCTATTTGAGTTAACTAGTCAACTAGTCTTCAGTTAACTGAATGAATATAGAGTAGTGAGGAGTTAACTCAGGGAATCAAGGATAATGTGCCAGTCTGGTGATGATACCAAGGAAATTTTGAATTATCATGGTGATTATCCCAATGTTGCATGGTGACAAAACCAATGCAACATCTAAACTCAACTCAACTAGTCAAACAGAAGTGTCAACTAAAAGAGAAAATTCTCCAGGTGGAGTCTCCCCACCATCTTCAATTTTGACTCCTGATAGGAAAGGAGTTTGAGCAGACTTGCAGTCTGTCATGTGAAATCTCATGCATACTTGGCCTGAGATAGTTTGATGCCTGATGCATCCTGAATGATATTGAGTCCAAGGAAGAAGTGTAGTGGACCCATGTCTGTCATAAAAAACCTGTCATGTAGAATCCTCTTGACTGCAGCAATCGCTGAAGTCAAGCAACCGGTGATAAAAAAATCATCGACATACAAAACTAAAAGTAGAAGTGAATCAACCATCCTGAGCATGTAGACATTTGGGTCTCATTTACAACGTATAAAGTTCTATGACAATAGGAAGGAGTCCATCTTGGCATACCATGCCCTTGGAGCCTATTTGAGGCCATAAAGGGACTTCTTCAGTTGATAGACCAAAGATGAGTCCTACATAAATCCCCAGGGCTGCTTCATGTATATCTCCTAAGAGAGATCACCATGAAGAAATGAATTCTTCACGTCCATCTAATGGACTTCCCATCCTTTGGCTACCGCAATGGCAAGTGCCAATCATATGGAATCCATCTTCGCTACTGGAGCGAAGGTCTCATCATAGTCAATACCATGAACTTACTGAAAGACTTTGGAAACAAGCCTAGATTTGTATCTGCTAATCTGTCCATATGTTGTGCTCTTGGTCATGTAGACCCATATGCATTTGACAAGTTTCCTCCCATAAGGAAGGGGAAACAGATCCCAAGTCTTCTTCTCGAGGAGGGACTTGTACTCCTCCTGTATGGCGGATTCCCAAAAGGGATTTCCAACAATCTTTCCATAAGACTATGGATCTGAAGACTAAACCAAGAAAATATGCCTGGAAGGTAATGGTTCAGTGGAAGTGAGTGCAACAAGAGGCTCCTCAAAATCAGATCAAGTCCTCCTAGTGTCAACTGTATCACCAATGAGATCCCCTACATCCTGAAGAGTAGTCTATGCCCACTTGGGCCTCTGCTTTAGCTCTACAACTACATCTGGATGCTTTGACTCTGCATCTAACTATACTAACTCTGAATCTGAATCATCCGAGTCCTCTGAATTAGAACTCTCATCTGAAGAAGATTTAGCATGTGCATGCTCATCATCTCGGATAGGTGGAAGAATGAAGGTGCCTACATGTGACTATTGAGGTGTATGCAAGCCACTTTCCTCGAATTGGACACTACGCTCAATGATGAGCCAGTCCAAGGAAATATAAATAAGCCTATATCCTTTCACACCTTCAGGGTATCCAACAAAAATGCACCTAGTGCTCTGTGGATCAAGTGCCTTCCTCTTTTCATAGGGAATCTTGGCCCATGCACGTGAACCGAAAATGAAAAAGTGGGTCACTTCCAGTTTGAGGCCGCTCCAAGCCTCGTAGGGGGTCTTATCCTTGAAAAATATATGGGGAGATCTGTTTTGGATTTATGTTTCATATTTAAGTGATTCATACCATAGTCTCTATGGTAGATACTTTGCATGCAACATGCAAGATGCCATCTCCTTTACAGATATGTTTTTTCTCTCAACAACTATGTTTTGTTGCAGAGTGTAGGGAACTGTATGCTGCAACTAAATCCCTGCCTCATGGAAAATATTATGGATCTCATGATTCACACACTCTCCCCCATTATCAGTTCAGAGGACGTTGATCTTCTTTTCAAACTGTGTCTCAACCAAGACTTTGAAATCTTTAAGGTGTTGAAAGACCTCAGATTTTTTCCTGATAAAGTAGATCCAAGTAAAATGTGAGAAATCATCAACAAAAATGAGAACAAACCTCACTTTGTTGATGGATGGATGAATAAAAGGACCCATAAGGTCACTGTGGATCAAATCCAAAGGTGCAGAAGCTTGCTGAGACTTTCCTTTGTCGAATTTCTCTTGAGGGTGTTTTCCGAGAACACATCCCTCACATACTCCCTTGGAGAAATGGATGTCTGGTAGACCATCAACCAATCTGTGCTTGCTAAGATATTGCATGTATATGAAATTCAAATGTCCAAACCTTTCATTCCATATCCTACTACTTTCATCAACATGAGTAAGCAGTAAAGAAGAATCAGGTTCAATGAATTCAGAAAAAGTATACAATCTAGACTGAAGATTTACCTCACCGGTAGAAACCCTAGATTTGGTTTGCATGTCGTAGATGTCCACGAAATTTGGTGTGAAGATGAATTTATTTTCGGTGCTGAAATTCTTCATCTTATACATGGAGAGAAGGTCGATAGAAAGTTTGGGAACGTGCAACACATTCTCAAAGCTTCCATTGGTGAGTTCAATCCTTCCTTTGTCGGTGAATTTGACAGAAGAGTTGTCCTCCATCAGAATAAGAGGACCTTTGCATGCATCCAATGAAGAATAATATGTTTATGAGGAAGTCATGTGATGTGATTCTCCTGAATCTATGATCCAAGCATCAGGAGAGGAGTTGATTGCAATCAAGGCATGGCTAGAATTGCCTTTCTTGGAATTCGTATCTTCTGTCTTGTTCTTCTTGGCACCCTCGGGGATGCAATCTCCAAGGTTGTTTTGCTGAATTATTTGAGACATTAGATCTAATTTTTTTTTCATGCATATGGATTCCAAATGGAATCCTTTGTGATAGTACATGGATTTCTCCCCTTTTCTCCTTTGGATCCGGAGGCATCGATGAAAGGTTTTGTGTACCCTTCCTTCTTTGGATGTGCATGATCTTTCCACTTATATTTATCTTTATATTTATGATATTTGTGGCTGCCATCATGAATAATGTATGCATCTAGCCTTGGGCCTTTGATTGTGCCCATGTTGATGAGCTTGGTTTGCTCTTGTGTCATTGATTCGATAAAGTTCTCAAGAGAAGGCATCTTCTAGGCAGCTCCAATGGTGAATCTGACAGTATGGAATGTGGATACGAATACAGAGAATTTAGGAACAATATTGGATAGAATGGTGAGAACCATTTTTTTCTCCTCCTTTGATTTATTAACCCCGCAAGCTTTGAGTTGCGACAGTAAATCCTTGAATTTTGTAAAGAAATCTTGGATATTATCGAAGATTTTTGGATCCAATGTGAGAAGATCCACCTCCAGCATGTGTCCCCTCATCTCATCATGTTTTCCAAATATCCCTTCCAATGTGTTCCAGTATTCATTGGGAGTCTTACAAGAAGATATGTGAAAAAGGAGATCGAGAGAAATAGGACTGCAAATTGTTCTGAGTGCCTCATCCATGCAATTTAAATACTTGGATTTTTCTATGGCTGATGTCGATTTTGTATATGTATTCAAGGTTAACCTATACAAACCTCTGGTTCAGAGATGTATGGATATTTTCTCCTTCCATGCAAAATAGTTTTAAGGTGTAAGAATGAATTCTTTTTGGAAATCCATCTTTCCGTTGTCTTCAATCTTTTGTACCTCCAAAACATTTTGGCGTATCTTTTTTCTTAGCAGTCCATCAGCTTTGATACCATGTAAATGTGTTGAACCTGCACATAATAGATCTATCTAAAAAATAATACACACATTTTCAGAGAGAATTGGAGAAAGAAGAAGAAGGAGAGAAAGAATGAAAGAATTCTCATTAATCGTTGCGAATAATGAATAATTTACACATGATAAACTCTGTATAACTCAATGAGTGAGCACTGGAGGAGAAACAATATTCCATAGTGGTGGCATAGAGTGATATGGACACAAACCAATAGTTACGGGAGTGAACTCCCACCTATTCTAGTCTCTCAGGCAGTTACGGGAGTGAACTGCCACCTAGTTGAGTTAACTAGTCAACTAGTCTTCAGTTAACTAATTGAACAAAGAGTAGTGAGGAGTTAACTCAAGGAATCAAGGGTAATATTGCACTATTTTGGTGATGATACCAAATAAAGGTCGAATTATCATGGTGATGATCCCAATGTTTCATGGTGACAAAACCAATGCAACATCTAAACTCAACTCAACTAGTCAAACTAAAGTGTCAACTGAAAGAGAATATTCTCCAGGTGGAATATTCTCCCCTAAAATATAGGAGATTGGATAATGACTAATTATGACTAATAAGCAAGGAAAAACCTTAGGAAAATGAAATCCTAGGTGTGTGTGAAGTAACTCCAACATAAAATACATTCACACCATACACAAATAAACACAATTTATGACCTAGGAAACCTAATACGAGAGAAAACCCATCTAGAAGGTGAGGCTACTATTCTCTCTTTTCTTTGGTATAGAAATGATGCAAGTACAAAGAAAGAGGCACTCTCTATGGAGTTTATTTGTACTTGAGGCAGGTATGGATCGTATAGAATCTCTCCTCCTCTATTATGCTCACAAACTACCACTCTCATATGTTTTTCTCTCTTCCTAGTGGCTCAATATTTATCATAGCTCGATAGCCATCTAGGGGTAGGTTTTTGACTTCCTCAACCCTCAATTGTGATAGAGTTTTGTAACTTCTAGAATATTATTGAAATTACATATGTGTCTAGACCCATATGCATTATTAATGGGGGTTGACATGGCATCCTCTTGTACCATGGTGGCAAACATGATAGGTCAACTTGCGAGAGACATAAATTTTGCATATGAGTTCTGATTGACAGATGGTTTGCATTGTTGGAAAGGTCTTTGAGCGTAGAACACCCTCAAGGGGGTGTACACACATTTTAGACACAAAGACTCCAAAAAACACCATTTAATTCCTCAAAATAGCTTCAAAAGTTTCTAGACCCTAATTTTCCAAACTATGACCCAACAAGTTGATTCCTCCAATTTTTTCCACTCTAAAAGCATCAAGACATATGAAAAAAAATATAATGATCCAATATGGATAATTATAGAATAGAATATATATATATATATATGGAGAAACTACATCAACCTTTGGCCCTTCAACCCCTTTGTCTCATGAGAAAGTGGACCATGACCCATTATTGAAGTTTAATACACTATTAGAGGATCCAAGATGGAAAGTGTTAACTATGGTGGGGAGTGGAAAATTACCCTTGTGAGGACCCCCCCATTAGTACCCCTTTCCTTGGGATATGAAAACATGGGATTAGGGAATAGAATCAAACCACCAAAGTGAAACAAGTAAATTGACACAATTTCCCAAGCCAATGATCCATTATCAAACTTCAACCAAATATCCTCATCCACATGCCCAACAAATTAAGAAAAAAAAATCACATGAAAGAAGGAATAACATACCTCATGGTGACATTGGATTACCATCACGAGTTGACATAGTCAAGTACATGTGAATTTTTTATTCATGTTTTGAATCATTATATTTTATGATATATTTCTTGAGGAATTTAGGGTTTTTTTACAAGTTATTTTCTGGTGATTTTAAGAGATTTTTCTGTGGTTAGCAAGATCATTTTTTTTTTTTTTTAGATATGTGTTCTTATGTCTTTAAATAACAAATTATATGTCATTAAATAGGTAAAATTATAGTTGGGGAAGAATACATACAGGAAATACACATGGTTTCATGTGGTTGGAAACACATTGTTTCACCTAGTTGGAAACCCCTGTAACCCTTGTTAGTACCTGTAGAGGAAATATCACTTCCAAGTACCTTTGGATATATAATAATTCCAATATGTATACCTAAAATCAGCCTTAATAATTTATTCATTTGTCTTGTTGCTATAGTACACCGAGAACATCACTTGGGGAGACCACTCTGTAGTCTTGGGTAGTTGGGTAGCTAACTAAGGGAACGATTGAGCCTCCTTAGTTAATTCCATGAGATTTTGGGAAAAGTACTATTTTTGGACCTTGAACATATATCAAATAGCTATAGAACTTTATACTCCCTTGTCCTTAGGACCCAATAACTTTTTTCCATAGCTCCAAAGAAAGATCCAAAATTCACTTCACCAATTAAACCTCTAGAAATCTCCTCCATGACTCATGAAGAAAATTAGGAGATACAAAACCATATATCCAAATTGGATAGTCAAAACAACAAATTGAAGGATAGGCCAATGGAACAAGTTGATTTGATGAATACTAAAAAAAAATGGAAATGAAGATGAATGAAAATAATAAACAAACGAAAATAATGATAAAACAATTGGAACATAAAATGGATGGAAAGTTGGAACAAATGGATGGTAAGTTGGAAAAAATGGATGGAAAGTTGGAACAAATGGAAAATAATTTTTGAAAATTCTTAAATGGGAGGTTCCCTAAAATTGATAAGGTGTCTGAAGAGACTCATGAAAATAAATGTAGTATTCAGGTTGGACAACTTTCCAATAATAATAATTTTCTAGAGGGATTTAACTCCTAATAGAGTTACTTATGAATGGTCTCACAAAGGAGTGAATCTTCCCAAGGTTGAATTAAGGAAATTTGATGGAATAGAGGCCTTTACCTAGGTGAACCAAATAGAGCAATATTTTTAACTGCATAATATTATGGATGATAAGAAAAGGATTAACATATAAACTTTGAACTTTGAGATAAAACCCTATCAATGGTATCAATGTGTTAGGTAGATAGAGAGGTAGTGGGGGGCCTAGAGGGACCATAGTTATAATAGTAGAGGCCATTCAATGTAAGGTGGACTAGGTCCACTATAGTATTAAATAAGGCCCACTATGGTAGTTATATATAATAAATGTAAGAGAACTTCTTAGAAGTTTCTACTTTTAGAAGGTTCCTCCTTTGAAATGTTCTTAGGTGGTTGGTAGCACTATATAAGGGGGTTCAAAAAATGTAATGGGACATAAAGAGAAGTATTGTATTTGGAGTTGTAGCTCATGAGGAGGTTTTCCTCTCGAAGAGGCAAGTGAACAGGAGAGGATCCCTTCCATAATAGGATCCATTGTATGGTGTTTACCTACCTCAAGGGTTTTGATATAATAAAGTGGTGGTTTTCATATATTCTTCTTGGATCTATTCTAGTGTATTTTGTATTCAAATCTTGGGTTCTTAACACAATAGTGGTTAAAAGGAAGCCCCATTCTTATAATTATACTTTGGGTTTATTTACAAGACACTTAGAAGCACAATATGAGAAATTTTGGGAACAAGACTATTTCAGCCAATTGACAAGAATCAAGAACTTAAGTGATATTGAATATTATAATTCAAGATTTCAAGTATTGGCCAAAAGGGTGGATAACATAAGCGATGGAAATTTGTTGGAAGCTTATATTGGTGGATTAAAAGAAGACATTAAACATGAGATTTTCCTAAAACATCCTAAAAATATTATGGAAGCTATGCAATTTTCTCGTCATATTCAAGCCAAGAATAAGGATACACAAAATTTTACCATTGGAGCATATGTTGGAAGAAAATATAATTTTGGGGTCATAAGACATACCTCAACCTACTCGAATATCATATAAGGAAATGGAGGAAATAAGATAAGAACGAATATGCTTTGGTTGTAACAACAAATGGTCAAAAGGGCATAAATGTCAAGAAACAAAATTGTTCACCTTCGAAAACAATGATGAAGAGTAAGTGGAGGCATATACACAAAGAAGCGAGGAAGAACTTTTCAACTTAAAAGAGCAGGAAATAGAGGCCAAAATTATGTACAACATTGATTTAGACAAGTGAAAGTATATGTTCTTGCATTGGTAGGGTTGTAAACACCTAAAACCATGAATATTGTAGGTTACATTAAGAAGATACAAGTTATAGTGCTCGTTGACTTGAGTATTACCCATAAATTCATTGATAAAATATTAGTAGAGAACCTCAATTGTTTTGTATATCCTATGAAACTTTTCCAAGATCGTTTTTCTAATGGAGGGGTTATTGATTGTTTGGGAAAATTCCATAACATTAAACTAAGTATGGGATAATATAATTTGGAAATACTAATGTATGCCATTCCCATTGGAGGTGTAGATTTTTTTCTAGGGATTCAATGGTTGAGAACATTAGGTATAATTTATACAAACTAAAATGAATTGTTCATGAGATTTGAATTGGAAGGAATTTAATATCAACTCAATGAGTTAAAATATTTAACTTCTCAAGTCATCATCTCTCATAGAATGGAAAATCTCCTAAAAATGGGTAAAAAGGGAGTTGTGGTTAAACTTTATTCCATGGAATTTAAGCAGGAATATGAAAATATTTCAGAGGAATTAAGATGCACATTGAAAAAACACTATAGGGTCTTCCAAGAAATTCCTAAATCTTTACCTCCATCTAGAGATCATGAACATCAAATCAAACTGATATAGGGAAGTACTCCTCCTAATAAAAGGTCTTATATATATCCTCATAAAAAAAGGAGAGACTGAGAAAATAGTACAATACATGTTGGATTCATATATTATTCAACCAATAAAGAGTCCATTTTCAGCTCTGGTAGTGATGGTGAGAAGAAAATATGATTCTTGGAGGATGTGTATTGATTATAGATATCTAAACAAAATCACCATAAAAGATAAATTCCCTATTCAAAATAGTGATGAACTATTATATGAGATTCATGGAGTGGATTATTTTACAAAGACAAATTTTAAATTAGGATACCACCAAATCAGATTAAGAAAACATGACATTCCCAAAACAGATTTTAGAACTCATCATGGGAACTATAAGTCCTTGTTCATGCATTTTTGAGTGATTAATTCTCCTTCGTATTTTCAAAGTCTTACGAAGAATTTTTTTAACCCCATCTTGGAATTTTTGTGTTGGTTTTCTTTTATGATATATTTATCTATAGAAAATCATGAGAAGACCACATTAACCATGTGAATCAAGTCCTACAAATTCTCGAGAACAATCAATTGTATGTAAAAATATCCAAATGTTTTTTTGGGAAACAAGAAGTATAATATTTGGGTCATATTATTTCAAGGGAAGGGGTTAAGGTGGAATCTAAAAAGATCCAAGATATTAGAAAATGGCCTACTCATAAGAACATCAAGTGTATTAGAGGATATCCAGGTCCTAGAGGACTTTATCAAAAAATTGTTAATAATTATGCATGCATTGCAGGCCCACTCAAATATCTCTTGAAGAAAAATTCATTTGTATGGAATGATAAGGCTACTTTGGAATTCTCTCTCTTAAAGGATTCTAGAGTCTTCTACACCAGTATTGGAAACACTTAATTTTGGTAAAACATTCATACTATAATGTGATGCATCGAGACTAGGAATGGGAGTAGTATTGGCACAAGAAGGGAGACCACTGGATTTTTAAAGAAAATAATTCAAGGGAAAATATTTGGTGAAATCTACATATCTGATTGGGAGGCACTTTAAAAATTCAAGACAGACCATGATCGCATAAATTACTTTTTGGAGAAAAGGTTGTCATCAGAAGAGAAACAAAAATGGGTAGAAAAAATGTAAGGGTTTGATTTTGAAATAATATACAAAAAGGGGAAGTACAATGTAGTAGAATATGCTCTTTCTAGAATAGAAGAAGCCTCAAGATTGCATTCTATTACGTCTTTTGTTCCCGTGTGGATGGAAGAAGCTTACCATGAATGGAAAAATGAAACAAAACTAAACAAAAAATACAATGTATAAATGAAGGGATGAACTCTATGGAACATTGGGAGTGGAAGGGAGATATAATTTGGTACAAGGGTAGAATATTTTGATTACCTTGATCAAAGTTGAATAAAAAAGTATTAAGGGAGTCCCATGACACTCCAATGGTAGGAAATGCAAGGTTCCTTAAAACAAATCAAAGGATTAAAAAATATTTCTTTTTGGGAGGAAATGAAGAAAGATATTCAAATATTTGTAAGAGAATGCCAGTTTTTCCAAAGAAATAAAGGAGAGACAGTAAACTCTCCAGGTTTAGTTCAAACATTACACATACCTAATCAAATATCAGAAGAGATATAAATGGAGTTCATTACATGGTTACCAAAATATGAAGGTAAGGATGTTATTTTTGTGGTCTTTGATAGACTCACAAATATGCACATTTTTGCAGAATTCAAAGTACATATATAGCAAGCCAAGTGGAAGAAGTGTTCATGAAGAAAATTCGCAGACTTCATGGTATTCCTAAATTAATAGTAAGTGGTAGAGATCCCAAATTATTAGGAAATTTTTGGAAAGAATTATGGAAGATGAGTGGGACACCAATAACTATGAGTTCAACATATCATGTACAAATAGATGGTCAAACAAAAATAGTTAAAACATGTTTAGAGGGTTATCTACGATGTTAATCTCTAGACAAAAAAATTTAATGGATGAAGTGGCTTCCTCTGGTAAAATTTCAATGTCCCTATTTGAGGCCCTTTATGGATATCCAACTCCTAGTATCTCACTTTTTGCAAGATAAGTCCAAAGTACAAGAAATAGAGCCACACATGCAGAATACTAAAGAAAATTTGACAACTCTCAAGTAAAAGATTCAAATGGCGTAAAAAAGGATGAAACTAGATCAACATCAAAGTGAAAGACAATTTGAGGAGGGTGATTGGGTAATTTTGAGACTACAACCTTATAAGAAATACACACTCAACAAAAAGAAGAATCATAAATTAGCTCAAAATTTGTATGGACCCTACAAGGTTATTCGTAGGATTGGAAAAGTGGCATATGCGTTAGATTTTCCTTCTTCTCACATTGATAAGGTTTTTCATGTATCTTCCTAAAAAACATTTTGGGACAAACAATGCAAGTGAAAATAGAACTTCCAAAATTAGATGAAGAAGGGAAGTTGATTATTGAACCAGAAAAATTTATAGATCAACATTCTCTATCTATTTAGAATAGAACCATTATTGAGTACCTAATTAAGTGGAAGAATATGCCTCTAGAAGAAGCTACATGGGGAAATGAGAAGTTCATGAATAAACACCCTCAATTACAAGATTTGAGGGAAAAATAACTTTTTTAAAGAGGGGGGGTGGGGGGGGGAGAGATATGTTAAGTCCATAATAATAATTCATTATTAGTTTATTTTTATATTATTGGTCAGTTAGAACCTTTCATTATAATTGTACCCTTTGTATCCTATATATATACCAAGGATACCTAGCCTTAGGATTATCATATTTTTTTCTTGTGAATTGGATATATTGTAAAAGGAGGTTTCCCCCTCGAAGTGGATTGTATTCATTCACTTTCTATCATTTTTAATGCACTTGTTTTATAAAACATTTCCTTCCATATAGATATTCTAAGGAAGAGGATGGGACCTTGCAAGGTTTTCCTTGGGAAAAAATATCTCGGTGGGTTAGCTCAGTCAGTTTGAATGGATTGTTTCAAGGTGGAGTTCGTTGTGAGATCTATGGTTCTATTTTAGTTGAGGTTATAGTTTGGATGAGTCTGTATGGGTAACTAGTTGTTGTTTTTGGTTATAATTTCATCCTCCCATCATTTGGATATTCCAAGTAAGAGGGAGAAATTCCTTAGAAAAAGGTAAAGGAGTAAGATAAGTATGTAAGTATGGTTTTTATAAACATACATCTATGTGTACAATCATTTGTATCGCTATATATAAGAGTACAAAATTATAGGAGAGATCAAATTTGACCAAGTCTCCATTAAATAATGATAATGGAATCTTCTATGAGAAGAAACATGTATAAGGAATCTCTTAGAAGAAGGAATCTTCTAAGAAAATACATAGATATATGTGAAATTATACTTCTAGGTTATTAACTATTATTTTGACTAGAATTTGATCCTCCCTCCATTTAGATATTCCTAGTAAGATGGGAAAATCCCATGAGGTTTTCCTTGGAAAAAAAGGTAAAGGATTAAGATAAATATGTAACTATGATTTTTTTACATTAAATATATTTGTATAATCAATTGTATTACTATATATAATAGTACACAATTATAGGAGAGATCAAATTTCACCAAGTATCCATTAAAGTACAATAATGGAAGCTTCCAAGAGAAAAAATATGTATAAGGAATATTCTAAGAAAGTACATAGATATATGTGCAATTATACATATGACTTTACAATAAAATATAATAATCTACGGGACTAAGTCTCTTGAGGAGGAGAAGATGAATAGAAGGGACATGAAGAAGTAGATTAAGGAAATTAGGGTGGAATTAATATAACCCTCGTCCAAAAAGCGACAATTGGAAAATAAAAAATAAACACCACTAAATCAATGACCTAAGAAACAATAATGATAAGTTTCTATCCACAACTAATAATGGTACACAACATCTTAACAAAACCAAGTAGTGTATCTAAGGGGATATTATGCAGTTCAAGGTTAGATAATGTTGGGTGTGAACACCCCTCTTTTAATAATCAAGGACCATAAGTGGGAAATGTAATGCAGTTTATTTTTATCAAATCAATCCCACTAAAGGGGATCTTGACCAAGTGATAAATGTTGGACATGTTAAATGACCCTTCTCTATAAGAATAGGTTATCATTAGAAAATTAGGTTACACTCTTCTTTATTTCATGATATTATTTACGTGTTGAGAGCATTAGTTATAGTGAGTGATGTAAAAAGGTTAAATATTTGTACTGATGATTCCAAAACTAAGTATTCCTACCTCTTTCTATAATGGGTTTCCTCTTGGTACTCAAGTTTCTTGAGTTAAATATTATGTAATATGGTGATGTGTTATTAGTATCATTATAATAATAATGGATAATGGATGGATTAATATGAGGAATCAATTGGTTGATTTTTAGTAGTTTGTGGTTATGTTTAATATGTTCCTTGTTGAATTCATTAAACTTGTCTGGTTTATGATATCACTTTCTATCTTATTTGAGTTATTACATATTAATAATGTTAAGTGATATATTGTAATGACCCCAAAGTCGTTACGACTGCATGCGACGCAAAGCAAGTGCAATTTTTTTTTTTTTTTAAGAAGGAAGGCAAACAATGAAAACAATTAATCAACACAACTTGACGACAAACAAAATGCACACAGATCAAGCAACAGAGAACAATGAATCAACATACTATCACCTCATGCAACTGGATGAAACAAACGATAATCAATAGACAGATACAAACAACTACTTGCCCGACACAAGAAAGACAACACCTACAAGCTAAAGGACAACATCAACATCCCGACACATCGGCTTCGACGACTAGTAACTAGAAACCTCTATGGCACACAAAACCAATCGAAATAAGACGTTATAGAACCAAGTACCAACATCAATTCCAACGAACAATGCCCACATCAGGAAGCACAAGACTACGGCATGGTTATCATTCACATCTATCCATCAGGGTACGCAATGATGCCCTCATCAAGAATCATTCCGTCATAAGGCGATAGGCGAGATAGTAACCAAGGTGCAACATAAAATATATAGACCACTAACCCAAGGAAAACTCCAACGTGCTAGAAGACTGAATTAACCGTCAAATACCTGAAGACTAAACCCAAACACCCAATCGACAAGTCAACAAGATGCAAGGGAATATGACTACTACAACAATCATACATCACATTAAATTCCTAAATCCACATAAGTCATACATTCTTTAAACTGATCCTTCTTCACCATTTAGGGGATAACTACTTGTTTTTTTTTTGTTTGCAATGAAAAAGAGAATTAGTATATGCACTTAACATAATCAATACTAATACTAGTGTAATGAGGAATGTAATGATGAATTACGCCATGTTCGCATAGTAAGAAGTATATTCTCTAATATGTACTAGTTGTTCCATGGTGACTCCTTGACTACCTCAATCTGTACATATTAAAAATAATTATAATCAAAACAATTAGTTCATGGTAACTAATTATATTAAAAATACATATTGTTCATGGTAACTACATCAATATTGTTCATGGTAACTACATCGATATTAAAAATACATATTGTTCATGGTAACTAATTGTAAAACGCTGTTAAATATCATTGTTACATCAATATTATTCATGGTAAATATTGTAAATCGCTGTTAAATATTTCTATAACAATATTGTAAAATGTTGTAACAATATTGTAACTATTGTAACTAAATATTGTAACTATTGTAACTAAATATTGTAAATATCGCTATAACAATATTGTAAAACACTGTTAAATATCGCTTGTAAATATCGCTGCTACATCAATAACGTCATTACATCAATATGATATCGCTATCAACAAAATATGTCATCAATCAAATAATAATGGTTGTCAACAAATATGCTATCAATCAACAAAATATGTTGTCAAACAATATGATATCACTGTCAACAAATATTGCTATCTATTAATAATGGTTGTCAACAAAATATTCTATCAATCAACAAAATATGATGTCAATCAATATGATATTGTTGTCAACAAAATATTGTTATCTATTAATAATGGTTGTCAACAAAATATGCTATCAATCAATATGATATCACTGCCAACAAAATATGCTATCAATCAAACAATAATGACTGTCAACAAAATCATTTATGGGAAATCGTTGTGTAGACATCGTTGTGTAATCAAGGTGAATTGACCTTGATTGTGTAAAGACTGATATCATTGTGAATTATGGCAAATCGTTGTGTATTCAAGGCGATTTTACCCTGACTGTGTAAAAGACTAATATCATTATGAATTATGGGAAATCGTTGTGTATTCAAGGAGAAATTACCCTGGATGTGTAAAAGACTGAAATCATTATGAATTATGGGAAATCGCTATGTATTCAAAGAAATTTTTCCCTGACTGTGTAAAAGACTGATATCATTATGAATTATGGGAAATCGCTGTGTATTCAAGGTGAATTTACCCTGACTGTGTAAAGACTGATATCATTATGAATTATGGGAAATCACTATGTATTCAAGGCAATTTTACCTCGACTGTGTAAAAGAATGATATCATTATGAATTATGGGAAATCACTGTGTATTCAAGGAGAATTTACCCTGGCGATGTAAAGACTGATATCATTGTGAATTATGGGAAATCACTGTGTATTCAAGACGATTTTACCCTGGTTGTGTAAAAGAATGATATCATTATGAATTATGGGAAATCACCGTGTATTCAAGGTGAATTTACCCTGACTGTGTAAAGACTGATATCATTGTGAGTTATGGGAAATCGATGTGTATTCAAGGTGGATTTACCCTGACTATGTAAAGATTGATATCATTTTGAATTATGGGAAATTGTTCTATATTCAAAGTTATTTTACCCTGACTGTGTAAAGACTGGTATCATTATGAATTATGGGAAATCACT
>ML813894.1:121385-140651 GCA_009831015.1 Picea engelmannii
AATACCACAGATCTCTCATTGTAACAAGGCTTATCACAGTCTCGAGCCAAACCCTTGACCACAAAGGCGTCCCCCTGAAGCCAATAAATCTCTGATACCAAATGTAAATCTTAACCTTGTACAATATCTACTGCAAACAGATATTCAGAAAAGAACAGAAAAGATACAATGAAAAATACAAACGTTAAACAAAAACTTTTCCCCTGGAAACCCAAACCGGGAAAACCAACATATTCTATATTCATTCATTGTGTTACAATGTTTACAATACAAAATACATATAGGAGCCAGTGGCATCCAGAACTCTAACCCAATGACCTGGATTAGTCCAAAACCCTAATTCCTTAACCACAAATAGAAAAATCATCGGCAAAAACAATGTGCTGAAAAACCACCTAAATACATGACACATTTCCCGAGGCAGGTGTCATGCTTTACAATATTGTTATAGTGATATTTACAATATTTAGTTACAATAGTTACAATATTGTTACGACGCTTTACAATATTTTTATAGCGATATTTAACAACGTTTTACAATATTTACCATGAACAATATTGATGTAACAGTGATATTTAACAACGTTTTAAAATATGTTACCATGAACAATGTGTATTTTTAATATTGATGTAGTTACCATGAACAATATTGTTGTAGTTACCATGAACAATATGTATTTTTAATATAATTAGTTACCATGAACTAATTGTTTTGATTATAATTATTTTTAATATGTACATATTGAGGTAGTCAAGGTGTCACCATGGAATAACTAGTACATATTAGAGAATATACTTATTACTATGCGAACATGGCGTAATTCATCATTACATTCCTCATTACACTAGTATTAGTATTGATTATGTTAAGTGCATATACTAATTCTCTTTTTCATTGCAAACAAAAAAAAACAAGTAGTTATCCCCTAAATGGTGAAGAAGGATCAGTTTAAAGAATGTATGAGTTATGTGGATTTAGTAATTTAATGTGATGTATGATTGTTCTAGTAGTCAGATTCCCTTGTGTCTTGTTGACTTATCGATTAGGTGTTTGGTTTCAGTCTTCAGGTATTTGACAGTTAATTCAGTCTCCTAGAGCATTGGATTTTTCCTTGGGTTATTGATCTAGATATGTTATGTTGCGCCTCGGTTACTGTTTCGCCTATCACCTTGTGATGGCATGAATCTTGATGAGGGGATCATTGTGTTCCCTGATGGATATATGTGAATGATAACTGGATCGAAGTATTGTGTTTCCCGATGTGGGTGTTGTTTGTTGGAATTGATGTTGGTACTTGGTTATGTAATGTCTTATTGTGATTGGCTTTGCACGCCATAGAGGTTTCTATTTATTGGTTGTTGAAGCCGATGGGTCGGGGTGTTGATGTTTTCCTTTGTCTTGTAAGAATTGTCTTGCTTGTGTCGGGAGAGTAGTTGTTTTTATATGTCTATTGATTATCATGTGTTTCGTGCAGTTGCATGATGTGCTAGAATGTTGAGTCATTGTTGTCTGTTGCTTGATCTGCGTGCGTTGTGTTCATCGTCAAGTTGTGTTGATCAATTGTTGGCATTGATTGTGTTCCTTCTTAAAACAAAAACAAAAAAAAAATCACTTTCTTTGTGTTGCATGTAGTCATAACGAATTTGGGGTCGTTACATATGATATCAAAGGGGTTCGACCCACGACTTGGGATCACTATGACTTCCGTTGATTTGATATTTTATTATAAGGTTGATAATTAATTTGATTTGTATTTGTGTAGGTAATCATGGTTATAGGATGTCACAGAGGTAGATGATGGGGTGCTAGGGGAGGAGGTGAAATGCCCCAGTAGCATCCACACCTGAGGGGTCTAACCCCCAGGAAGACGAATAGGTTGTCGGGTAGGAACAGATAGTTGTGGGTGATGTGGTTGGGTTGGTGAGGTCCTTTTAGCGGATGTATGAGGCAATTATCATTCGTTTGGATAACGATGAGACCAGGGCACCGGCACCCCCTAAGGGTCCACTGCGCACTCTGGTCGGCACTGGTAGTATTCACCGCGAACTCGAGAAGGTCAAGTTTCCATATTTCTTCGGTGCCTCAGACAACGCAGCTGCCAAAGCATGGTTGGATAATATTGCGATGTTCTTTTCACTTCGCAACTATACCTCCAACATGAAGGTCCGCATGGCAATCTTTCAATTGAAGGGGAGCGCTCTTCTATGGTGGAAGACGCTCATGTCGTAATCGAACATGGTCTTCGAAGACATGTCATGAGAACTGTTCGAGGAATGGTTTCGAGAGAGGTATCTATCAGAGGAATTCATTGAGCGTCAGCTCAATGAGTTCAATGCCTTGCAATAGGGAGGTCGTATGGTGCCGAGTACAAGGCTCGTTTTATGGAGATGATTCGGTATGCTCCACACCTGAATACCAAGAAACTTAAGTTCAATAGGTTCTTGTTTGGCCTTAAAGCAAGCATTTGTGCAAAGGTTAGGATTCTGATGCCTCAAAACTTGCATGATGTCATTCAAAAGGCCCTCATTGTAGAGGAGGACCTTATCAGTGGGGTTCAAAGAAGGACTCCAGTGAGACCAGCAGGGCAGGTGTCATTTGGTGCACAGCAGCGTCAGACACCAACTAGACACTCACCAGGATATCGTGGCTTCCAGAGAGGATCCACTTTCACTACACCTCAGCAACTAGTGCTTCAGCAACAGACTCCTTACTGAGGACCACAACATCAACAGCAGCGTCGATCGCAGCAACAACAATTTAGGCCTGTTCAGCAAAACAAATGAGTATTCCAGGCGAGTGGGTCATCAACTTCTACTTTGGGTACCAGGAGTACTGGACCGAAGAAAGGGTGTTGGACATGTGGGGAGCCCCATTACCAGTGTGACTTCCCACTGGAGAGGACTAGAGCATCTGGATCAGTCGAACCCACTACCGTGGGATATTTGGGCAAGGCCCATCAAATTTATGCAGCATTAAATAACTGCCAGGAAGAGCACCACTCAATCATGCTCGAGACATCAGGTATCATCGTTGACCAGACCCTTAGTATTTTGATAGATCCAGGTATTACAAAGAGTTTCATTTATGGGGCAACGTTAAAAATAATTAAGGTAAATGCATTCGAACATGATGAGTTTAGCTTTGTAGAAATGGCTTCGGGAGCCAAATAGAAGGTTGGAGGGAAGGTTATGGGCTATAGCTTTAACCTGGGATATTTTGTCACCAGGGCCAACCTATACATAACGATCTTAGGATCTTATGACGTTGTGATCGGTATGGATTGGTTGGAATCGCATGAGGCGATACTCAACTGTAAGACAAAATGGTTGAGCTTAGTCGATGATGAGGGACAGAGACGCATGATTGTAGGTCGAAACTAGGGAGTTTCCCTGAGGTTCATCTCTTCCTTTCAGCTACGGAAGATCATATTCAAGGGATGTAATATTTATGTGATTCTTTCGTTAAACGAGAAGGGAGTAGCGAAAGGTATAGAACACCTTCCGGTGGTGAAAGAGTTTGCGGACGTCTTCCCTGAGGAGTTACTTCGGATGCATCTGGAGAGGGAATTGGAATTTATCATAGACCTAAAACTAGGGACTGAACCGATAGAAAGAACTCATTATCTAATGTTGACCCCAGAGTAATAGGAGTTGAAAATGCAATTGAAGAAGTTTTTGGACCTAGGAATTATACGTCCAAGTGTGTCACCGTGGGGTGCGCCTGTCATTTTAATATGGAAGAAGGATGGGTCGTGGAGACTCTGCACTGACTACCTTCAATTGAACAAGGCAATGATCAAGAATCAGTATCTGTTGCCAAGGATTGATGATCTATTTGATCAGATAAAAGGTGTGACGGTGTTTTCAAAGATCGACTTGAGATCAGGGTATCACCAGTTATGGATCAAGAAGAATGATGTCCCTAAGATTGCCTTTAAGATGAGGTTTGGACATTACAATTTTAATTTTTTACCTTTTGGACTGAAAAACACCCCTGGGGTATTTATGATTTTGATGAACGGGGGTGTTCCTTGAATACTTGGACAAGTTCGTCCAAGTATTCATTGACGATATTTTGATTTACTCTCGGATGATGGAGGAGCATGACGAGCACTTGCGCTTGGTACTACAGTGTCTACAAGAGAACAAATTGTATGGGAAATTGTCTAAATGATCGTTTTATGAATCGAAGATTCACTACTTAGGGAATGTCATCTCCGACGAAGGTATTTTTGTGGATCTAGCAAAGGTCGAGGCTATTATGGAATGGTTTGCGCTGACGAATGTCCTAGAAGTGTGTAGCTTCATGGGTTTAGTGGGATACTATCGACGATTCATTGAGGGCTTTTCAAAGATATCAAATCCAATTACGGAATTGCAGAAGAAGAACAAGAAGTTTCTTTGGACCGAGAAATGCGCGAAAGTATTTCGGAGGCTCAAAGAGATGTTGAAAACAACACCGATACTAAAGGTCCCTAACATGGACTTGGACTTCTTGGTATGCACCGACGCATCCAAGGAAGGCTTAAGCAGAGTATTGATGCAAGACGGTCATGTGATCGCTTACATCTCGAGGAAGTTGAGAAGGCATGAGGAGAACTATGCGACACACGATTTGGAGTTGTTAGCCATTGTATATGCCTTGAGAGTTTGGATACACTACCTTATTGGACGGAAATTTGAAATAAAAATGGACCACTGTGGACTACAACATATCTTTATGCAAAGCGACTTGAACACACGACAACGACGTTGGTCATAATTGCTTAGCGAGTACTATTTTTAGATTACTTACATAAAGGGAACTTTGAAAAGAGTGGTTGATGTGTTGAATTGAATACCGCGCATATTTTCCATGATGCCTCTTTAGACGAATCTATGTAAAAATATTCTAACTTTACAGCACGATGATGACTGGTACAAAGATTTCAACGATTTGATCAGATAAAACACAATAATAGTACAAAAATTTGAAGGATTTACTATGGACAACGACGGATTATTGAGATTTAAAATTTGAATTTACATACCTCCCAACGATGAGTTGAGGAATTTGATCCTAAAAGAGGCTCCTAGAGCAGTGTACATGGCTCACCCAGGAGTCACGAAGATGAGGGCAGACCTTAAAACCTTATTCTTCTGGAAAGGAATGAAGGCATACATAGTCAACTACGTGGCAAGATGTCTAGAGTTTCAATAGGTGAAGGTTGAACATAGACATCCGGCAGTATTACTACAGCCACACGTGCTTCCAGAATCGAAATGGGAGGTCATTTCGATGGATTTAATTGTTGGATTTCCACTGACAACAAGGATACACGACTCAATTTGTGTGGTAGTCTAAACTCTAATGAAGAGTGTTCATTTTGTTCCTGTGCATATGACGTATCAGGCACCTAACATAGCTATAGTTTTCATCATTGTGATTGTGAGTTTGCATGGCGTGCCTAAGAGGATTATATTCAATCGATGATCGGTGTTTACTAGATGATTTTGGACTAGTTTCCAAGAGGCCTTGGGAACCCAACATAACTTTAGTACCACATATCACCTGGAGACAGACGGGCAGACCAAAAGATCAAACCAAATATTGGAGGACATGTTGCGCATGTACGTGATGGACCAACAGAAGCGTTGCGAGGAATTGTTGCCACTGGTATAATTCGCATATAACAATAGTTATCAAAGCACCATTAAGATGGTGCCTTTCGCATTTCTTTATGGACGACCGTGTCAGACACCTTTGAGTTGGGATCAGCTTGAGGATAGGGTCTTTGTGGGACCAGAAGCAATCCAAGAAATGGAAGATCAAATTCTAACAATAAAACAAAGGATCAAGGAAGCACAAGATCGACAAAAGAGTTATGTCGATGCACATCATTTTGACCGTAGTTAAGAAGTTGGTGATCAAGTATTCTTGCGAGTGAAACCACATAAGATTTCGATCAAGTTTGGAAGGGGTAATAAACTCTCTCCTAGGTTCATGGGACCTTTCTAGATTGTGGAAAGGATGGGGTCTATGGCCTATCGACTAGCCTTGCCTGATTCCTTGAGGCATCTGTACGATGTTTTTCATGTATCTATTTTGAGACATTATTCACTTGAGTACCTTATAGGTATCTAATGAGGGTGCACTCATGGAGGATCTAATCCACATCCTGGACCATCGCATTCGATAGATACGATGTCAAATAGTAGATCAGGTCAAGGTCCAGTGGGACAACTATAGTCTACACTAGGCGACCTGGGAGGACGCATATGATACGCGTCAACAGTTTCCATTTTTGTTTGGTAGATAGAATTATGATACCATGATACACTTTATTTCAACACTTATATACTGTGAAACTTCGGGACAAAGTTTAAACCAAGAGGGGGTGTATGTAACATCCCGCTCTTGTGCACACTGTGCGAACTTATTCTTTGAGGACACTTGCTTGCAAGTGATCCGGATTATTATATTATTGGTTGTTGATTATGATTATGAGATATTATGGATATGATAATATGTTGTTTTTTTTTACTTACATAGATAAGTGCTATTGACTGGGTTCTCCTGAGTGTGTAGAACTTTGGAAATTGAGGATGCAGAGGCATCGATGAAACCCCTTGGACTTTGGATCGAGTCAGGGAGTGGACTATTGGATTTGAATGTTGTTGATGTGACATATGTACATATGATTAGATGTTATGATGATTGATTATTATTGATGACATGATTTGTTGATGGATGCAGGCTGACGATAGCTTGTCGACTAGACTCACATGTGGAGTAGAGGGATCATGCAGGAAAACCAAATACATTGAGGGAGAGGTGTGGAAACATCCCTGCCACAACCTATTAACACTCCTGATGTGGCTCAAACTGTAGGTTAATTATTACCTAGTTCTAGAAGACCCACGATGTCATGAGGGAAAACTATGACAGTCGCTCACGATGATTATAAGGGGCACACAATAAGGAAGTGGCCTTATTCCTTAGAGGCCCTTAGTCTCCAACAAGATCACCTGGCGGAGTATTGAATCCAGGGGTTTGATGTCTACCAAAGTCATTCAAGAGGCGAGTGGCACCCTTAGAGCACGTAATGCGTCCTGAAGGGCACGTTGCCTAAGGAAAATGGAAAGAGGTGAGTGGCACCCTTGAAGAAAATAGTGCATCCTGAAGAGCACATCATGATTTTAACGGGTAAGTGAATAAACCTAGTCAAGCTTAAAATGAATGATGTGATAAGTAAGGTTTAAAAAAAAATTTCCCTAAAAAAAAAATGCCGCCCAACCTACTGAAATTAAAACCTAAGTCTAAGTAGAGCATGTGGTAAAAAAAAATTAATAATAAATAAACATGTAACAAGAAGGGGGGAGTAAGAAATTCAAACTTATTTATTAAAGTCAAAATTATAATGGAGGATTAAATTTTTAAAAAGGGGTAATGGTTGTTTTTTTTATCTACACTTGTTAAATTAATTTTTAATTAAAAAGGAAAAAGGGCAAATGGTTGTTTTATCTACACTTGCTAAATTAATTTTTAATTAAAAAGGAAAAAGGGGTAAATGGTTGTTTTATCTAATTTGATTCTTAGTTAAAAAGTAAAAAGGGGGAAACTTAAAAGAAATAGGAAACTTAAAGAAAAGGGGAAACGTAAAGAAAAAGATGAATGTCTAACTTAGTAAGGAATCTTGCCTTTAGAACTTTCTAATTATGAACTCAACTAGGAATTAAGTAAAGCGTAAGTCATTTAAGAAGTGTAAAGGAATTTTGGGACACTGAGGAGCATTTTTAGGAATCCTGTTAGGTGGATGAGGGAAATAGAAATATTTAATTAATTAATAAAATTTATTTTATGGTGCAACTAAGGGATCGGGCAACATGTGTACGGGGGAGGTTTTTCAAAATTAAATAACTGGAAAATGAATTTAATGAGAAATTGGGAAACTAATTACTTAAAACTCTATAAAAATGATGGAGGAGGAGGAGTATGGATCTGATATTTTTGCGTAACATTACATTGCTAAAATTTTACCTTGACTGAACTTTCTCTTGTGGGAGTTGGGATACCCAGCTCAGGTAATGAGTGGTAGCTCGGCCTTGCGAGGTGAGATGGGTTCTAGCATTCTTTCGTATTATGTGTGTGGCCCATTTGTAGCTCGGGGTGCTCAGGGAGAATAATAGTACCCCTAGCATTGGATGTGAGGTACTAGTGAGGTCAAATCGATTGGAAAGAGGGAGCTAGATGGAGCGCGTGCGGAACAACAACTCAGATATTTTGCATTTGGCTATGGTACGCATGTGTATACTCTTATTGACTGATAGTTTAATTATTATCATTGGGCCTTCAATAATGTACTTCTATTTTGTTAAAGATTATGCTTTATTCATCGTAACACTATCTAGAGATTTCATTTTTATCTTCAGCAATTGTCTTGATGAGCCCATTGTTTTATGATCAAAGAAATTAAATTCATCCCAACCTTATGCTCGTTGTATTTTGAATTGATTTCCCATGGTGAACCCAACCCATGATTGCAACAACTTCTCTGCATTTTTTTTTATTGTTTAATACGAAGAAGAATTGTGTTTTTATCTTATGTCCCTTATCCCTTAAGTTATTAGTTCATGCCTAAGAAGTTGGCTAAGAGCCAAATCGGCGGTCGTCACTCTGGTGTTTAAAGACCTATAGATTCAAATGCCCTGCTTTCCTGTGCATGGATAATAAGCGAAGGATAAATTTCACCCAGTTATCTAACCCTTAATCATTTATGTGTTTTTCTCTTATGATTAATCTCTAATCTTTGTGCCTTCTTATGAATGAGTATCTTTACATTTTTGTTGATTCATCTCTGATCGATTAGTCTTTGCACTTTTGTTTGATTCATCTCTGATCGATTCATCTTTGGGTTTTCTTGTGGATGATTATCTCTATGATTCTTATCATATTACCCAACACTTTGATTGGTAGAATATTTGTGATGTTAATGATAAATCCTAGCGCTTGATTGGTAAAATATCAACGTTATTAATATGTGAATGACTGCATTTTAATATGGAATGACTATTTTTTTAATATGTTAAGGACAACGATTTATATGATATATAGCAACTTGATATAGCCATTCACCAGTGAATTTATATAGCCTTTAAACAAAGATTTCACCCTTTTTTCATAGCGATTTCATCCTTTTTAATACACAGTGATTTCCCATAATTCATAATGATACCAGTCTTTACACAGTCAGGGTAAAATAACTTTGAATATAGAACAATTTCCCATAATTCAAAATGATATCAATCTTTACATAGTCAGGGTAAATCCACCTTGAATACACATCGATTTCCCATAACTCACAATGATATCAGTCTTTACACAGTCAGGGTAAATTCACCTTGAATACACGGTGATTTCCCATAATTCATAATGATATCATTCTTTTACACAACCAGGGTAAAATCGTCTTGAATACACAGTGATTTCCCATAATTCACAATGATATCAGTCTTTACATCGCCAGGGTAAATTCTCCTTGAATACACAGTGATTTCCCATAATTCATAATGATATCATTCTTTTACACAGTCGAGGTAAAATTGCCTTGAATACATAGTGATTTCCCATAATTCATAATGATATCAGTCTTTACACAGTCAGGGTAAATTCACCTTGAATACACAGCGATTTCCCATAATTCATAATGATATCAGTCTTTTACACAGTCAGGGAAAAATTTCTTTGAATACATAGCGATTTCCCATAATTCATAATGATTTCAGTCTTTTACACATCCAGGGTAATTTCTCCTTGAATACACAACGATTTCCCATAATTCATAATGATATTAGTCTTTTACACAGTCAGGGTAAAATCGCCTTGAATACACAACGATTTGCCATAATTCACAATGATATCAGTCTTTACACAATCAAGGTCAATTCACCTTGATTACACAACGATGTCTACACAACGATTTCCCATAAATGATTTTGTTGACAGTCATTATTGTTTGATTGATAGCATATTTTGTTGGCAGTGATATCATATTGATTGATAGCATATTTTGTTGACAACCATTATTAATAGATAACAATATTTTGTTGACAACAATATCATATTGATTGACATCATATTTTGTTGATTGATAGAATATTTTGTTGACAACCATTATTAATAGATAGCAATATTTGTTGACAGTGATATCATATTGTTTGACAACATATTTTGTTGATTGATAGCATATTTGTTGACAACCATTATTATTTGATTGATGACATATTTTGTTGATAGCGATATCATATTGATGTAATGACGTTATTGATGTAGCAGCGATATTTACAAGCGATATTTAACAGTGTTTTACAATATTGTTATAGCGATATTTACAATATTTAGTTACAATAGTTACAATATTTAGTTACAATAGTTACAATATTGTTACAACATTTTACAATATTGTTATAGAAATATTTAACAGCGATTTACAATATTTACCATGAATAATATTGATGTAACAATGATATTTAACAGCGTTTTACAATTAGTTACCATGAACAATATGTATTTTTAATATCGATGTAGTTACCATGAACAATATTGATGTAGTTACCATGAACAATATGTATTTTTAATATAATTAGTTACCATGAACTAATTGTTTTGATTATAATTATTTTTAATATGTACAGATTGAGGTAGTCAAGGAGTCACCATGGAACAACTAGTACATATTAGAGAATATACTTCTTACTATGCGAACATGGCGTAATTCATCATTACATTCCTCATTACACTAGTATTAGTATTGATTATGTTAAGTGCATATACTAATTCTCTTTTTCATTGCAAACAAAAAAAAAACAAGTAGTTATCCCCTAAATGGTGAAGAAGGATCAGTTTAAAGAATGTATGACTTATGTGGATTTAGGAATTTAATGTGATGTATGATTGTTGTAGTAGTCATATTCCCTTGCATCTTGTTGACTTGTCGATTGGGTGTTTGGGTTTAGTCTTCAGGTATTTGACGGTTAATTCAGTCTTCTAGCACGTTGGAGTTTTCCTTGGGTTAGTGGTCTATATATTTTATGTTGCACCTTGGTTACTATCTCGCCTATCGCCTTATGACGGAATGATTCTTGATGAGGGCATCATTGCGTACCCTGATGGATAGATGTGAATGATAACCATGCCGTAGTCTTGTGCTTCCTGATGTGGGCATTGTTCGTTGGAATTGATGTTGGTACTTGGTTCTATAACGTCTTATTTCGATTGGTTTTGTGTGCCATAGAGGTTTCTAGTTACTAGTCGTCGAAGCCGATGTGTCGGGATGTTGATGTTGTCCTTTAGCTTGTAGGTGTTGTCTTTCTTGTGTCGGGCAAGTAGTTGTTTGTATCTGTCTATTGATTATCGTTTGTTTCATCCAGTTGCATGAGGTGATAGTATGTTGATTCATTGTTCTCTGTTGCTTGATCTGTGTGCATTTTGTTTGTCGTCAAGTTGTGTTGATTAATTGTTTTCATTGTTTGCCTTCCTTCTTAAAAAAAAAAAAAAATTGCACTTGCTTTGCGTCGCATGCAGTCGTAACGACTTTGGGGTCATTACAATATATCACTTAACATTATTAATATGTAATAACTCAAATAAGATAGAAAGTGATATCATAAACCAGACAAGTTTAATGAATTCAACAAGGAACATATTAAACATAACCACAAACTACTAAAAATCAACCAATTGATTCCTCATATTAATCCATCCATTATCCATTATTATTATAATGATACTAATAACACATCACCATATTACATAATATTTAACTCAAGAAACTTGAGTACCAAGAGGAAACCCATTATAGAAAGAGGTAGGAATACTTAGTTTTGGAATCATCAGTACAAATATTTAACCTTTTTACATCACTCACTATAACTAATGCTCTCAACACGTAAATAATATCATGAAATAAAGAAGAGTGTAACCTAATTTTCTAATGATAACCTATTCTTATAGAGAAGGGTCATTTAACATGTCCAACATTTATCACTTGGTCAAGATCCCCTTTAGTGGGATTGATTTGATAAAAATAAACTGCATTACATTTCCCACTTATGGTCCTTGATTATTAAAAGAGGGGTGTTCACACCCAACATTATCTAACCTTGAACTGCATAATATCCCCTTAGATACACTACTTGGTTTTGTTAAGATGTTGTGTACCATTATTAGTTGTGGATAGAAACTTATCATTATTGTTTCTTAGGTCATTGATTTAGTGGTGTTTATTTTTTATTTTCCAATTGTCGCTTTTTGGACGAGGGTTATATTAATTCCACCCTAATTTCCTTAATCTACTTCTTCATGTCCCTTCTATTCATCTTCTCCTCCTCAAGAGACTTAGTCCCGTAGATTATTATATTTTATTGTAAAGTCATATGTATAATTGCACATATATCTATGTACTTTCTTAGAATATTCCTTATACATATTTTTTCTCTTGGAAGCTTCCATTATTGTACTTTAATGGATACTTGGTGAAATTTGATCTCTCCTATAATTGTGTACTATTATATATAGTAATACAATTGATTATACAAATATATTTAATGTAAAAAAATCATAGTTACATATTTATCTTAATCCTTTACCTTTTTTTCCAAGGAAAACCTCATGGGATTTTCCCATCTTACTAGGAATATCTAAATGGAGGGAGGATCAAATTCTAGTCAAAATAATAGTTAATAACCTAGAAGTATAATTTCACATATATCTATGTATTTTCTTAGAAGATTCCTTCTTCTAAGAGATTCCTTATACATGTTTCTTCTCATAGAAGATTCCATTATCATTATTTAATGGAGACTTGGTCAAATTTGATCTCTCCTATAATTTTGTACTCTTATATATAGCGATACAAATGATTGTACACATAGATGTATGTTTATAAAAACCATACTTACATACTTATCTTACTCCTTTACCTTTTTCTAAGGAATTTCTCCCTCTTACTTGGAATATCCAAATGATGGGAGGATGAAATTATAACCAAAAACAACAACTAGTTACCCATACAGACTCATCCAAACTATAACCTCAACTAAAATAGAACCATAGATCTCACAACGAACTCCACCTTGAAACAATCCATTCAAACTGACTGAGCTAACCCACCGAGATATTTTTTCCCAAGGAAAACCTTGCAAGGTCCCATCCTCTTCCTTAGAATATCTATATGGAAGGAAATGTTTTATAAAACAAGTGCATTAAAAATGATAGAAAGTGAATGAATACAATCCACTTCGAGGGGGAAACCTCCTTTTACAATATATCCAATTCACAAGAAAAAAATATGATAATCCTAAGGCTAGGTATCCTTGGTATATATATAGGATACAAAGGGTACAATTATAATGAAAGGTTCTAACTGACCAATAATATAAAAATAAACTAATAATGAATTATTATTATGGACTTAACATATCTCTCCCCCCCCCACCCCCCCTCTTTAAAAAAGTTATTTTTCCCTCAAATCTTGTAATTGAGGGTGTTTATTCATGAACTTCTCATTTCCCCATGTAGCTTCTTCTAGAGGCATATTCTTCCACTTAATTAGGTACTCAATAATGGTTCTATTCTAAATAGATAGAGAATGTTGATCTATAAATTTTTCTGGTTCAATAATCAACTTCCCTTCTTCATCTAATTTTGGAAGTTCTATTTTCACTTGCATTGTTTGTCCCAAAATGTTTTTTAGGAAGATACATGAAAAACCTTATCAATGTGAGAAGAAGGAAAATCTAACGCATATGCCACTTTTCCAATCCTACGAATAACCTTGTAGGGTCCATACAAATTTTGAGCTAATTTATGATTCTTCTTTTTGTTGAGTGTGTATTTCTTATAAGGTTGTAGTCTCAAAATTACCCAATCACCCTCCTCAAATTGTCTTTCACTTTGATGTTGATCTAGTTTCATCCTTTTTTACGCCATTTGAATCTTTTACTTGAGAGTTGTCAAATTTTCTTTAGTATTCTGCATGTGTGGCTCTATTTCTTGTACTTTGGACTTATCTTGCAAAAAGTGAGATACTAGGAGTTGGATATCCATAAAGGGCCTCAAATAGGGACATTGAAATTTTACCAGAGGAAGCCACTTCATCCATTAAATTTTTTTGTCTAGAGATTAACATCGTAGATAACCCTCTAAACATGTTTTAACTATTTTTGTTTGACCATCTATTTGTACATGATATGTTGAACTCATAGTTATTGGTGTCCCACTCATCTTCCATAATTCTTTCCAAAAATTTCCTAATAATTTGGGATCTCTACCACTTACTATTAATTTAGGAATACCATGAAGTCTGCGAATTTTCTTCATGAACACTTCTTCCACTTGGCTTGCTATATATGTACTTTGAATTCTGCAAAAATGTGCATATTTGTGAGTCTATCAAAGACCACAAAAATAACATCCTTACCTTCATATTTTGGTAACCATGTAATGAACTCCATTTATATCTCTTCTGATATTTGATTAGGTATGTGTAATGTTTGAACTAAACCTGGAGAGTTTACTGTCTCTCCTTTATTTCTTTGGAAAAACTGGCATTCTCTTACAAATATTTGAATATCTTTCTTCATTTCCTCCCAAAAAGAAATATTTTTTAATCCTTTGATTTGTTTTAAGGAACCTTGCATTTCCTACCATTGGAGTGTCATGGGACTCCCTTAATACTTTTTTATTCAACTTTGATCAAGGTAATCAAAATATTCTACCCTTGTACCAAATTATATCTCCCTTCCACTCCCAATGTTCCATAGAGTTCATCCCTTCATTTATACATTGTATTTTTTGTTTAGTTTTGTTTCATTTTTCCATTCATGGTAAGCTTCTTCCATCCACACGGGAACAAAAGACGTAATAGAATGCAATCTTGAGGCTTCTTCTATTCTAGAAAGAGCATATTCTACTACATTGTACTTCCCCTTTTTGTATATTATTTCAAAATCAAACCCTTACATTTTTTCTACCCATTTTTGTTTCTCTTCTGATGACAACCTTTTCTCCAAAAAGTAATTTATGCGATCATGGTCTGTCTTGAATTTTTAAAGTGCCTCCCAATCAGATATGTAGATTTCACCAAATATTTTCCCTTGAATTATTTTCTTTAAAAATCCAGTGGTCTCCCTTCTTGTGCCAATACTACTCCCATTCCTAGTCTCGATGCATCACATTATAGTATGAATGTTTTACCAAAATTAAGTGTTTCCAATACTGGTGTAGAAGACTCTAGAATCCTTTAAGAGAGAGAATTCCAAAGTAGCCTTATCATTCCATACAAATGAATTTTTCTTCAAGAGATATTTGAGTGGGCCTGCAATGCATGCATAATTATTAACAATTTTTTGATAAAGTCCTCTAGGACCTGGATATCCTCTAATACACTTGATGTTCTTATGAGTAGGCCATTTTCTAATATCTTGGATCTTTTTAGATTCCACCTTAACCCCTTCCCTTGAAATAATATGACCCAAATATTATACTTCTTGTTTCCCAAAAAAACATTTGGATATTTTTACATACAATTGATTGTTCTCGAGAATTTGTAGGACTTGATTCACATGGTTAATGTGGTCTTCTCATGATTTTCTATAGATAAATATATCATAAAAGAAAACCAACACAAAAATTCCAAGATGGGGTTAAAAAAATTCTTCGTAAGACTTTGAAAATACGAAGGAGAATTAATCACTCAAAAATGCATGAACAAGGACTTATAGTTCCCATGATGAGTTCTAAAATCTGTTTTGGGAATGTCATGTTTTCTTAATCTGATTTGGTGGTATCCTAATTTAAAATTTGTCTTTGTAAAATAATCCACTCCATGAATCTCATATAATAGTTCATCACTATTTTGAATAGGGAATTTATCTTTTATGGTGATTTTGTTTAGATATCTATAATCAATACACATCCTCCAAGAATCATATTTTCTTCTCACCATCACTACCAGAGCTGAAAATGGACTCTTTATTGGTTGAATAATATATGAATCCAACATGTATTGTACTATTTTCTCAGTCTCTCCTTTTTTTATGAGGATATATATAAGACCTTTTATTAGGAGGAGTACTTCCCTATATCAGTTTGATTTGATGTTCATGATCTCTAGATGGAGGTAAAGATTTAGGAATTTCTTGGAAGACCCTATAGTGTTTTTTCAATGTGCATCTTAATTCCTCTGAAATATTTTCATATTCCTGCTTAAATTCCATGGAATAAAGTTTAACCACAACTCCCTTTTTACCCATTTTTAGGAGATTTTCCATTCTATGAGAGATGATGACTTGAGAAGTTAAATATTTTAACTCATTGAGTTGATATTAAATTCCTTCCAATTCAAATCTCATGAACAATTCATTTTAGTTTGTATAAATTATACCTAATGTTCTCAACCATTGAATCCCTAGAAAAAAATCTACACCTCCAATGGGAATGGCATACATTAGTATTTCCAAATTATATTATCCCATACTTAGTTTAATGTTATGGAATTTTCCCAAACAATCAATAACCCCTCCATTAGAAAAACGATCTTGGAAAAGTTTCATAGGATATACAAAACAATTGAGGTTCTCTACTAATATTTTATCAATGAATTTATGGGTAATACTCAAGTCAACGAGCACTATAACTTGTATCTTCTTAATGTAACCTACAATATTCATGGTTTTAGGTGTTTACAACCCTACCAATGCAAGAACATATACTTTCACTTGTCTAAATCAATGTTGTACATAATTTTGGCCTCTATTTCCTGCTCTTTTAAGTTGAAAAGTTCTTCCTCGCTTCTTTGTGTATATGCCTCCACTTACTCTTCATCATTGTTTTCGAAGGTGAACAATTTTGTTTCTTGACATTTATGCCCTTTTGACCATTTGTTGTTACAACCAAAGCATATTCGTTCTTATCTTATTTCCTCCATTTCCTTATATGATATTCGAGTAGGTTGAGGTATGTCTTATGACCCCAAAATTATATTTTCTTCCAACATATGCTCCAATGGTAAAATTTTGTGTATCCTTATTCTTGGCTTGAATATGACGAGAAAATTGCATAGCTTCCATAATATTTTTAGGATGTTTTAGGAAAATCTCATGTTTAATGTCTTCTTTTAATCCACCAATATAAGCTTCCAACAAATTTCCATCGCTTATGTTATCCACCCTTTTGGCCAATACTTGAAATCTTGAATTATAATATTCAATATCACTTAAGTTCTTGATTCTTGTCAATTGGCTGAAATAGTCTTGTTCCCAAAATTTCTCATATTGTGCTTCTAAGTGTCTTGTAAATAAACCCAAAGTATAATTATAAGAATGGGGCTTCCTTTTAACCACTATTGTGTTAAGAACCCAAGATTTGAATACAAAATACACTAGAATAGATCCAAGAAGAATATATGAAAACCACCACTTTATTATATCAAAACCCTTGAGGTAGGTAAACACCATACAATGGATCCTATTATGGAAGGGATCCTCTCCTGTTCACTTGCCTCTTCGAGAGGAAAACCTCCTCATGAGCTACAACTCCAAATACAATACTTCTCTTTATGTCCCATTACATTTTTTGAACCCCCTTATATAGTGCTACCAACCACCTAAGAACATTTCAAAGGAGGAACCTTCTAAAAGTAGAAACTTCTAAGAAGTTCTCTTACATTTATTATATATAACTACCATAGTGGGCCTTATTTAATACTATAGTGGACCTAGTCCACCTTACATTGAATGGCCTCTACTATTATAACTATGGTCCCTCTAGGCCCCCCACTACCTCTCTATCTACCTAACACATTGATACCATTGATAGGGTTTTATCTCAAAGTTCAAAGTTTATATGTTAATCCTTTTCTTATCATCCATAATATTATGCAGTTAAAAATATTGCTCTATTTGGTTCACCTAGGTAAAGGCCTCTATTCCATCAAATTTCCTTAATTCAACCTTGGGAAGATTCACTCCTTTGTGAGACCATTCATAAGTAACTCTATTAGGAGTTAAATCCCTCTAGAAAATTATTATTATTGGAAAGTTGTCCAACCTGAATACTACATTTATTTTCATGAGTCTCTTCAGACACCTTATCAATTTTAGGGAACCTCCCATTTAAGAATTTTCAAAAATTATTTTCCATTTGTTCCAACTTTCCATCCATTTTTTCCAACTTACCATCCATTTGTTCCAACTTTCCATCCATTTTATGTTCCAATTGTTTTATCATTATTTTCGTTTGTTTATTATTTTCATTCATCTTCATTTCCATTTTTTTTTAGTATTCATCAAATCAACTTGTTCCATTGGCCTATCCTTCAATTTGTTGTTTTGACTATCCAATTTGGATATATGGTTTTGTATCTCCTAATTTTCTTCATGAGTCATGGAGGAGATTTCTAGAGGTTTAATTGGTGAAGTGAATTTTGGATCTTTCTTTGGAGCTATGGAAAAAAGTTATTGGGTCCTAAGGACAAGGGAGTATAAAGTTCTATAGCTATTTGATATATGTTCAAGGTCCAAAAATAGTACTTTTCCCAAAATCTCATGGAATTAACTAAGGAGGCTCAATCGTTCCCTTAGTTAGCTACCCAACTACCCAAGACTACAGAGTGGTCTCCCCAAGTGATGTTCTCGGTGTACTATAGCAACAAGACAAATGAATAAATTATTAAGGCTGATTTTAGGTATACATATTGGAATTATTATATATCCAAAGGTACTTGGAAGTGATATTTCCTCTACAGGTACTAACAAGGGTTACAGGGGTTTCCAACTAGGTGAAACAATGTGTTTCCAACCACATGAAACCATGTGTATTTCCTGTATGTATTCTTCCCCAACTATAATTTTACCTATTTAATGACATATAATTTGTTATTTAAAGACATAAGAACACATATCTAAAAAAAAAAAAAAATGATCTTGCTAACCACAGAAAAATCTCTTAAAATCACCAGAAAATAACTTGTAAAAAAACCCTAAATTCCTCAAGAAATATATCATAAAATATAATGATTCAAAACATGAATAAAAAATTCACATGTACTTGACTATGTCAACTCGTGATGGTAATCCAATGTCACCATGAGGTATGTTATTCCTTCTTTCATGTGATTTTTTTTTCTTAATTTGTTGGGCATGTGGATGAGGATATTTGGTTGAAGTTTGATAATGGATCATTGGCTTGGGAAATTGTGTCAATTTACTTGTTTCACTTTGGTGGTT
>ML813895.1:34659-66561 GCA_009831015.1 Picea engelmannii
ATAGCAAGCTAGCCTGCCTCATCACGAGAATAAAAAAGGAGATCCTTCGGTTCAAGGATGTCACATTTTTCCAAGTTCTAAGGGCTCTAAATCATAAAGCAGACACCCTTGCAAACAAGGCCTCAAATTTGAGTGAAGGAAGTCTAAGGAAAAATGGGGTTATTTCTTTCCAAGCTATCCCCTAGGTTCTTATCCAAAGTTATTTATGCATGGTAACACATATCACACTCATCAATCAACACATTTCAATGTACACAAGCCATCTTAGTATAACAAGAGGGAGGAAACATGCAAAGCACATCACCCTTACGACATCCTCACACGTGCTAGTCTTTATGCTCGGTCGACAATCTGAAGATCACGAAGAGTTTGTGAAGGGGATAGGTGGTATAATGGCTCAAATTGTAGGTGCTTTGTTTGGCGAGACGACTTGGCAGTGGTAGACTCTGGATCAGTTGGAATCTCGGATTTAAGCACTCCATTTCAAATTATGTTGGTGTTCCTTGACGTTTTCTCAGTGGGTTTGGATCAGCCCCTGGTGGTTTCTACCTCGACCTAGCACCCTATGACTATGTTTGTTTGGAATTCAATCCCTATCATAGTTTAGAGTGCTAGTGTTTTCTTGTAGCACCCATTCCATGGCCTTGGAAACAAGGCCTTGAATTTCTTCTTTTTCTTGGTAGTCTCTTGTTGACGTAGGTTTCAAATCCCACTTTTTGGGTTCTATTTCATTCCAAGAAAGGAAATTCAGGCTAGTTTCCTAGTATGACCACTATGTTCTCTTGTGTGTTTTATATCATATCATGATTGCTATGTATTTTCCCTATTGGTTTGGCATTTCAATCTATTTTTTTGTCCCTACTAATTGGGAAGGATTGATTCAACCCCCTGGTATTGTTCCTTCGGGTACTTAGTATCTATCATATGTTTGGGAATCTGTGGAAGTTTTTGGTCATGGACTATAGGAAAATACAAGAAATGCATAGAGTATTGCACATGCATGAGGACTTTATCAACAACAATAGGACATCCTCAACAAAGGATGATTTGGATTTTTCTATACCCAAGACATATTGCTTTATAGTAATGTTATTTTTATTAAGAGACGACATTCTTTTTGTATCACTACGTTGTTCAACTTGGATGCAACTTATTTCCGATACAAATATTACCCATTTTTATTAAAAAATAAAATAAAATCTAGTAGATTTGAGGAAGAATTTCCATTAGAAAGGAGTTGAGTTTTTCCACTTATTAACTTACTCTATTTCTTTGTACTTGTTAGACACACTCCATTCTTTGTACTCAATGGGACCAACATTTCCTCTACAAAGACTTGGTGTTTTATGCTTAGCCACTGAGTCAACCAAAGATTCTAAATTGCTATTTTCATTTCAAAATTTCATCTTCTTATGTCTCTATATTAATTACCTTCAGAGATGAACAAGTTTTAAGATGACGCTTTTTCTTCAAATTTAATTTTTTAAATGGAATTATGTGTCATTGTCTCTCATATTTTATTTGAATTCACAAGGTGTTAGGTGTAGTTTCTCAACAATAACATGAGGATTCTTATGAGTTTGCAATTTTTTCCGAACAGGCTTGTTGAATGGAAATATTGGGCCATGAAAACCTTGATCCACTCTCTCTATTTGAAGGGATCCACTCACCATGCTTCTTTTATGGATGAGATTATGATTCTTGATTGAACTCTTCTAATTGAGTATGTTTTGTTACTAGATTTAGAAAAACTAAAACATGGGAAGGAATCTAAATTCACATTGATATTTTCCTCGCATGTTATCTTAAGAAACCCTTCCATCATAACTATTGAGTGATGACAAATGAAGGTGGAGGTATAACCTACATTTATATTTTAGCACATGTGATGTCACAAATTAAGATTTTTTTTGGAATGTGGCACTAGTGTAAATCCATTTTAACTGTGAGACTACCTCCACTGGAATCATGTGCTTTTTAATGATATATAGTCTTAATCCCATATATGAAACCATCTACTATCCTTAGTTACAATTTAACCTCTTATTCATAAGAAATAATATAAATATATTTAATGTATTTTAATATAAATCATATAATTAATTGGAGATGAACAATGTATAGTGACTTGATTTGGTGACTTTGCTTAGGGTTTTTGATGTACAAGTGCCTCTAGGGTTTCGCAATCAATGCCCCTTTCTGCTATTTTCCCCCTCCTCACCCATTACACTCAATCTAAGCTCATGGAATCCGAAGAGGGGGTGAAAGCCCCCTCATATTGAAATGTTGCAGCTGATGAAATGAATGGAAACAAAAGCACGTGACCCCCTTTTGATCCGTCGTCGCACCTCAGAGATAAAATAATGCAAGAAGAGATAGGTTGCAACAAAGGGATGGAGATGGATGTTGAATCCTCTCATCCAAAAGTGGCTTGCAACTGGATACCAGGAAAATGTATTCCTCAAGCCTCCACAACCCCTAGGTATGTGATAATTTCCATTAGAGTAGGTGCTCAAACTCAATACATGAGAGACCATGCCCTCATTGGTAAATTTCTAGGTCTATGGCCCTCTGAGAAGGATCTCATCAAATGGATCAATACCTGGTGGAAACCCAAAGGGAATTATGATATTCAACTTGGATCCAAAGGATGCTTTATTACCATCTTCAATAACCTGGAAGATAGAGATAGAATCTTTGAAAATGACCCATATTTTTATAACTCTGCAGGTCTTTACCTTCACTTCTGAACATAACGCTTTAACCTGGAAAAAGAGGGGTTCACCTGTTCCCTAATATGGATTCAACTATACTGTCTACCCCAAGAATTTTGGCTAGGATAAATATTTGAAGGTATTGACAACACCCTAAACATCTTCGTCAAATCAGTCGAGGAAACAAAGCAGATTCACTACACTTCCTATGCACACATATGTGTTTACATGAACATCTCAAAGCCTCTTCCAGGCTCCATCAAATTGGAATATCAAGATGAATAATGGGGGCAAACCATAGATTATGAACACATTCCATTCTGATGCCGAAAACTTCATGAACATGGTCATATTTTTTAGACTTCCCTCTCAATGCTATCCCTTCCCTTACAATGAACCCTCAAGATAAGCCAAAACATGGATTTACCCAAGTACAAGGATGTCAACGCAAAAATCCCAGAAAAACTCAATTATCCCCCTCCAACGCACCTTCTACCAGTAAATCTTTTGAAGTTCTCAATAACCTCTCTGAAGACTCTCCCTGTAATAGCTCTCTCCCATCGACCAATAAATCCAATGCAAAGGTTAAATCCAAAGAAACCTTTGAACCCATATTGGAACAAATCCTCCCTCCTCCCTCGACTGTCGCAGTCACAAAATATCCCATCCTCGAGACATGAGGTGAAATGGACATCAAATGGGACGATCAAGAGATAGCCGAAATAGACTTGGTAAGGCTCAAAGAAGCTTACAGGAAACAAGAACCACAATATATTCCCCCAGATCAACTTAGAAGCGTCCATAAGGTATACCTCAACTCCATGGCTGGAGCCACTTCTAGATCCAACAATGGACTCAATATCCATCCAGAACAACACAAAGATCCATGCAAACAGATTAAAGAAGCAGGAAAAAGAGTTCCAAAATCAACACATAAACTAATACAGGAGATTGGCATCTACATGGTTAATTCTGGTCAAATTCAGAAGCTCACAGATGGATTCTTTTGACCCAAAAATCCCCCTTCCTCATGAAGATAATCTCATGGAACATAAGAGGTCTCAACGGAAGGAAAAAACAAAGAATCCCTTGAAGCAACATCATGATATAGAATCCCAACATATTGGTTCTACAAGAAACCAAATGTGCAGGAACAATAGCGACATCCCTTCTTTCTAAAATTTGGAAGAACAACAACTTCATGTATACATATTCCATAGAAGCAGCAGGGGGCATAACAATCCTATGGAACCCAAAAATAATCATTATGGAAGATTTATTCTCTACCATATGGACACTCTCAACTAGTTACATGCTTATTGGCTCGGATAAAACAGGGTTGATAACTAACGTTTATGAACCACAAGACACTCGGGAAAAAAGTAACTTCTTGAAAAGCCTCACTCACCTTGGCTCTTTGACTGAAACTCGCAGCTAGATTCTAGGCGGAGATTTCAATCTAATCAAATCCCCAGAGGAAAAAATAGGTGGGCTAAGGAGGATTGACAAAGAAGTTGAAGCCTTCCAGGATTCTATTGAAAATCTTAGACTTATTTATCTAGAATTCCGAGATAGAATGTTCACTTGGTCGAACCGTCGATCGATCTCTAATCAAATTTTCTGCAAACTAGATCGATTGCTAATAACTAAATCACTCATGATGGAAGGACAACTGATAGAAGCTAGTATCATCCATACTTCAGGATCAGATCACTAGCCAATCCAACTCTAATTGGACATGGATTGTCCTCCCAGGCACAAATCATTTCATTTTGAGAAATTATGGCTTTCCCATCCGGAATTTCAGGAGAATTCCCCCAATTGGTGGAAGAATGGAGAGGTAACTCATGGAACTCTCATATACATATTTCAACAAAAGTTAAAAAACTTTAAACAACATCTCAAAATATGGAACAAAATGGTGTTTGGAAATATCTTTCAAGAACAAAAAGAGATGGAACAAAAGATGCAAGAAATTCAACAAGAAATAATCCTTAATGGTAGCTACAAACAACTTCAAGAGAAAGAAGCTTCTCTTCAAAAATAGTTGAACGATCGTCACGCCCAGGAACAAATATTGTGGTGCCATAAATCCCACATGAAATGGCTTCGAGAAGGAGAAAAAAACACAAATTATTTCCACAAATCTATGATCTAAAGGTGCCATATCAACATAATCACATGGTTGGAAAATGAGTAGGGTCACTCCATTTTGGATCATGTAGGCATAGAACAAGAGCTCATTGATTACTACAAGTCCATTCTCACTGAGCCCAACCTAGATCACTCTACTGATATAGACAAAATAACCAAAAACATACCAAATATTATCAATGCAGTCCAGAATGCAACTCTTCTCCGTTAGATTTCTATTGAAGAGGTAAATCAAGAAGTCAAAGAGATGTTCATTGGTAAATCTCCTGGACCAGATGGATTTACCACAAAATTCTTCCACTATTGGTGGTTGATGGTTCGAGAAGAGGTTTGGCTTCTTGTGGAAGACTCACGTCTCTCCCAAAACATCCTTCCAGCTCTCAACTCCACTTTCCTTAATATCAGTCCCAAGGAAGAATGAGTTTCTCATCCAAATAATTTCAGACCCATCGACCTTTGCAACATCATCTACAAAATCATAACTAAGGTAATTGCAATATGCCTCAAGCCTCTCCTATCTTTCATTATTTCAAATGAACAATCCAGATATGTAGAGGGAAGACAAATCCTTGATTGTGTAATTCTTTCTCATGAAGCAATATACTCACTCAAGTCTTCGCGTACTCCAGGCATGATTATCAAATTAGACTTCACAAAATCTTTTGATATAGTTAGATGGAAATACATGAAACACATTCTTATAGCTTTTGGTTTTCAATCAGAATGGGTGAATTGGATCCTAAAATTCACCTCCACTTATTTCTTCTCCATTCTCGTTAACGGGACCCCTTCCAAGACCTTTACCCCTTCTAGAGGAATTAGACAAGGTGATCCCCTTTCACCCTTTTTGTTTGTCATCATGGCGGAAGGTATCAGTCGCTACATCAAAGCCCACATCAATAAAGTTAATCTTAAAGGTCTTCGTCTTTTTGGTATCAACTCACCTGTACCACATAGTCATTTCATAGATGATACTATGATGTTGGGTGAATATACTGCTAAAGAAGCCACTACCATTCACAACATCCTCTCAAACTTCAGTGCGACTTTAGGCATCTTTCTCAACTCAACCAAATCTCAATTTGTTTTTCATGAACACTCTACAAGTGATTCAAAACCACCTATTCAACATCCTTGGTTTTCCTAGGAGCTCCCTTCCATCCAAGTATCTTGGTGTTCCCTTAATTTACAACTCCCTTCGCATCAACTCATGGGAATCTCTCCTTGACTCATTAAAACGTCATCGTAGTTCCTGGACCTTTCAATATTTAAACTTTCCTGGTTGTCTCACCCTCTTGAAATCAGTTCTACAAGCCATTCCTATCTATCTCTTATCTTCTTTGGCCACCACAAATTTCATCCTTAACTCTGTCAGATCCATCCAAAGGAAATTTCTTTGGAAAGGCAATAAGGAAGGTAAAAAATGGGCACTGGTGAAATGGGATGATCTATGCAAGCTTAAACACTCTTGAGATATTGGTCTACGATATCCCTGCATTCTTAACCAGGTAATTGGAGTGAATATCTGGTGGAGATGTGCAATATTCTAGATATAACATAGTATACATAACATAAATATTTAGCAAGCAATGGAAGAACACCAATGATATATCCAGAACAATATCAAAATAATACCAGAATAACACCAGAAAGAGCACCTTTATTAATGATAACAATGTTCACTTGCCTCTTCAAGGGGGGAACCTCCAACAGAGCATAGCTCTATTACAATAATCTACAAGACAAAAATATCCAATGCCTCCTACTCTTATTTATACTAATTCTACCTTCTAAGGAAACTTCTACAAGAAGATCTTTCTAGAAGCGGAAGCTTCTATTAGGTCTTCTTACATTGACTTATTCTCCTTTATTTATTAGGCCTTATTAAATAATTTTGACCTTTATTACATAGAAAACATATCCTACTAAATAATGACCCATGGAGAGGGGTTAGGATCAGATCCTGACATGCCCTCCCCCTTCAAAAGCAACCTTGTCCTCAAGGTGCAGGTGTGGAAATTGTTGGAATATGGTCAGTGGTTCCCAGGTCACATCCTATGGATATTTATGTTCAAATAGAAGCTGGAATGGGTAGGGGTGTAGGGCGCCTGGAGACTTGATAGTTTCACCTTTATTACATTGGCACACCTAGCATTCTATGACAAAGTGAAGGATATCCTTCTTCATTCCTTTCCAAAAAAATAATGAAGGGCATGATCATATGTCTTTTGGAACCCCGAGTGACCCACAACAGCTGATGAGTGCAACTCATTTAAGAGCCTTGGCTTGAGTGATGAAGAGGGTGATAGAACCAAGTGATCCTTATATCTAAGAATATTTTCCTTCCAAGTGTAGTTGATGGGAGGATTAGGGTCCTCATGAAGGCGATGAATTAAATTGGAGATAGTTGGGTGTGTTAGCCACTCTTGGCGTACTTCTTCAATCCAATCAGGGACCGGTAAAGATAAGGAAAATAGGGAGTCATCCTCCTCATCTTGTATTGAAAATGCATCGAGTACTATATTATCTTTTCCCTTTTTGTATATGATTTCATAATCATAACCCAACATTTTGGTCAACCACTTATTTTGTTCTGGGGAGAATAGTTGTTTCTCCAAAAAATATTTTAGACTATGGTGATATGTTTTGATCTGAAAATGACATCCCAAGAGATATGGACTCCATGTGTGCACCGCATGGAGAATGGGCATCATTTCTTTTTCATACGTAGATCTGCCCAGATTGTGGTCACTCAACGCTTGGCTAGTAAAGGCCAAATGTAGACCATATTGTGTGAACACTGCGCCTATACTAGTTCTAGAAGCATCTAATTGCACCACAAATGTTTTGTTGAAGTCAGAAGATGCTAGGACATGAGTAGTGCACATGGTCATATTTAAATCTATGAAGGCTTACTTAGTAGCCTGTGTCCAATGAAATGAATTCTTCTTAAGGAGATCGGTCAAGGGATTAGCAATTTTTCCATAATGGTGGACAAATTTCCTGTAATATCCTATGAGACCAAGAAAACCCCTTAAGCATTTTAAGGTCATGGGTCACAACCACTCCTGCATAGATTGTATCTTTTTGGGGTCCACTTTTACCCCTTCACGACTGACAATGTGTCCCAAGTATTCCATTTTGCTGGATCCAAATGAACATTTGGTCTTTTGGACAAACAATTGGTTTTCTTGCAACAAGTGAAATAATTTTTCCACATGAAGAAGGTGGCTATCCCAAGTGCGGCTGTAAATGAGGATGTCATCAAAGAAAACCAAGACAAGCTTCCAAAGGTAAGGTTTCAATAGTTTATTCATGATACTTGAAAGGTGGATGGGGCATTGCAAAGGCCAAAAGACATGACCACAAATTCATAATGTCCCTCATGAGTTATGAAAGCAGTCTTTGGAATATATTTCTCCTTCATCCAAATCTGGTGATAGCCGGAGTGAAGGGATAATTTGGTGAATACACAGGAACCTTGGAGTTTATCTAACAGAGAATCAATGATAGGAATGGGAAACTTATATATGATGATCACTTTATTCAGGGCACAAAAAATCACGGCACATGTGCCAAGAACCTTCTTTCTTTAAGACCATCACCACTGGTGAAGACTATGGGCTGGTACTAGGGAGAATTACCCCCGCCTCCAGTAATTCTGGTACCATCTTTTCTATTTCATTTTTTTGAGCTAATGGATATTGGTAGGGATGTACATTGGGGGGTTCACTTCCCAGAAGGAGAGGGATTCTATGATCATGCTCACCCATGGAAGGAGGTAAGGTTGTGGGAACCTCAAAGACCTTGGGGTACTTTTCCAAGATGAGTTGTAGGCTAGGAGGAACTACCTGAGAGGCGTGTTAAGTGACCTGGATGGAATTAAATTGAGAAATCACACCATGGTGGCCTTTCTTCAACAATTTTTTCCATCCTGTGAGAGATGATGATTTCAGAAGAGCCCACTTGGAGACCTCAGAGGGTATAGGGGTGAGCATCTTGGGTGAAGCTCATATATAATTCTTGATAATCCATTGTGATTGGCCCCAGAGTGCAAAGCCATTCCACTCCTAATACAATATAACAACCACCCATGGAAATAGAGAACATGTGGGTTTTCACATGATAATCACCCATTTGGAGTTTGACATTCTCACAACAGCCCCCACACTTCATAGTACCACCATTAGCGATGAGGATTTGAAAATTAGAAACATAGTAGACAAAGCAATGGATCTCATCAACAAGCCCGCGATGAATAAAATTATGGGTTCTACCACTATCAATCAATACCACCATCAACCTGTGTTTGATGTATCCCTTGATATTCAATGTTTTTGGGGCCGAAATATCCAAGAGTGCATGAAGCGATATGATGGGTTCATATGGTTCCATAGTGGTTACAACTGGAGCTTTGGCATGATCACTTAGTTGAACCTCCTCTGGGGCAGGAGCCTCATCTGATGGGATGTCTTCATAGGGAGAGGAAGCTAATGCATCAATCTGGAAGAAATTTTGTTCTCTACAACTATGCCCCGGGGAATACTTTTCATCACAATAGTAGCAAAGTCCTTTCTTGCAACGTTCCACCATTTTTGTTGGAGATATCTTTTGGACCTTCAATGTTTATGTCAGAGTTGGGTGAGCCCCAAGGAGAGGACGGGTGAGAAATGGAGCCTTCATGGGTGGTTCCTGAAGGATGGTCTCAACTTCCTTTGCTAATTGACATGCCTGCAACCATGTAGTAGGATGATGCATGTTCACATGAGCCCAGATGGATTCCTTTAAGCCACTGATAAAACATTCAAGGTAAAATGCATCAGATAAGACCTCAATCATGATAGCCAACTGTTCAAATGTCATGATGAAATATGTGACTGATCCAGTTTGGCACAACTTGGTGAGCCTACCCAAAAAATGTGATTCCCTATCAAAACGACACAAATTGCTTTAGTGAACATGTTCCAAGTGGGTATTCCTAGATAACATTTATTATGCCACTGGCACCACTGATCTAGATTTTATGAGAAGAACGAAATGAATAATGATCTATATTATTAACACAAATATACAATGAACAATAACAAAGATACAACAAAACTTGGCTTCTATTTAATAAATAAATATCATGTTGAAACTGTAAAATGCAGACTAAAACAAGCTTGCTAGAATGGTGGCGGCTCATCTATGAGAAGAGATGTGATGGATGCGCTCATTCGCAAGAATATAAATAAAATGAGGATCCAAGGGCCTTTTTACATAAAAAATGAAGGCCAAAACCCTAGACATACAAAAACCTAGCCCTAGGAGATGAAGCGCCAAAATCCATGTGGGCCCCGTTGGGGTAAGTTGGTACATTAACTTCACGAGGTTGTAACTTTTACCTACGATCTCCGTTTTAGACGCACAATATCCCGTTGGAAAGGTCTATCCGAGGAATACACATTATGCCATCACAATCTAACTTCATTTATAGTGGGACCGTTGTGGGCCCAAAAAATGTTGTTTAGGGCCTCAAAATGACCCCAAAAGTTTGGGACCCGAAAATGTAGAAAAAAATTGCCAAGATGAAAACTGAAATTGCCAAGATGACATCTGTATTTGAGCTAGTTGGAATAGGTGGGTGGACACCAATATCCACCTGGATAAATATTCCCCCCTTAGGAAGCAATGGTCTCCATTGCGTTGATTTCCCCCACCAGATGAGGAAAATTCTGCTGAATTTGGCCTCAGGTGAGCCACTTTCCTTGGTGCAGGAGCTTCCTTGCTTTGAAAACATGATAAAGATGAAACATTTGTTGCCGAGTGCCCTTGACACGTGTACCCACTATATGATCATTGGATGCATGTTACATGCAATCAAGGTTGAGTTCTGTCAGTGTCAACTGTTCTTCTACCTCTGAGGTGTCCAATAATGGTGGAAAGTATGGCTGAAGGAGGTCCACATTAAACACTAGGTGCAAGCCAAGGAAGGAGGGAATATTGAGCTCATAAGCATTGTCACCTAAAAACTTGGTGATGGTATAAGGTCCATAGCGGAATGGAGGAAGCTTTCGATGGGGTCCTGTAAGGTGTTCTTTCTGCAAGTGCAAGAAAACTTTATCTGCCACCTGAATCTTGTGTGGCACTCGATGTTGATCATGGCGCTGCTTGTACTTGGAATTGGACTTCTGCAAAATATCCTAAACATGTTGGTAGATGTGTTGGATCTGCTTAATGAATCAGGTAGATTTTTTTGCTTCAGTTTGAGCATGGGACGAGTATGTCGGGGTGGCTTCAAGGGGTGGTGCAACATCCGTGGGACCCAATGTTTGAAATCCCAACCCCACCTGAAAGGGGCAGTGTGATCTAGATTTATTTTCGACACGAAATGAGAGCAGAGATATAATAAATAAATGCACACAGATATAGAAGATATTCAATAATGTAACAAAAATGTATCAGAGATGCAACCATAAAAATAGATATACATTAATACATAATTTCTATTAATGAAATAAATGTACAGAGACTGTAAAAATACAGAGTGAAAGACTCACTAGAATGGTGGCATCTTATCCCTGAGAAGAGATGTGATGGCTACTCACATTCGCAAGAAGATGATTAAAATGAGGCTCTGAAGGCCTTTTTACAATAAACAGGAATGCCCAAAACCCTAGACATCCAAAAATCTAACCCTAGGAGATGAAGCGCCAAAAGTCATGTGGGCCCCGTTTGGGTAAGTTAGTACATCAACTTCCCGGGGTCGTAACTTTTGCATACGATCTCCGTTTTAGGCGTATGATAGCCCGTTGGAAAGGTATCATCGAGGAGATTCATTTTGGGGGCTCAGTCATGCCTTTTGTTACCATTGGGAAGCTATATCCCGAAAAACCTTCATTTAGGCCCTCAAAATGGCCCCGGAAGTTAAAACTGCTAAAAATAGTAAGTTGCCAAAATTGCTAGAAAACTGTTTTGAGCCAGTTGGAAAAGGTGGGTGGCCACTGATATCCACCTAGACCAATCCTCCCTCCTTAGGAAGCAATGGTATCCATTACGTTGAGTGCCTGGGGGAGAGGAAAAAGTGTTTGCTAAATCTGAATCTTGGTGAGCTGCTTGCCTTGCTGGAGACGTTGCGCTGCTCGGTTTGTGGAAGGCTATCATCAGCATGTGGATGGAAGGGTTGGACATTTTTAACCAGTATGGATACACAAGACTCTTTTGTGCAGAAGGAATATTTACACTTTGCTACAATCTTGTCGACCTGCTTCTATTGGATAAAAGGTGCTTGGTCCGAGGCTGTAGTGGTTGTAGTATCCTTTTGTTCACCTTTTTAACAGATTGTGAAGAAGTTGAATTTTGTAGTATGAGATACTACCTTGTGGCACTTTTTTGGTGGAACAGTAGTCGAAACTACCTTTGGTATTCTGTAGAGATGACCCCCCATAGAAACAATGACACTGCGGGGTCGAGACTCATAAACAACATGGCACTTCAACATATATGGTTGGCCCAAAAGAACATCACAAACATCCAGTGGGGAAACATCACATAATACCTCATCCTTGAAGGGTTAGATGTCGTATGAAAATCGACACTGCTGGCTGACATGAAGATATCGTCCTTGGCAAAGCCACCTGATGTTGTATGACTGCAGGTGTGGTGTTGTCGACAATCCCAACTGTTTGACGACCTCTGCTGAGATGAGGTTCTTTTGGATTTTTCTATCAACAACAAAATGCAGTGGGGTCCCCTTCACCCACATCTTTGAATGAAAAAGGCACTCCCCCTCTTTAGGATCTGTTGGTTCTTTTGGTTGAATTGTTGTGGTCGCAAAAATAGCAGTGGGGTTTGCATCGATGATATGTCTTTTACCAGTATTTTCAAAATTAAATTCTGAATCAGGGTTCGACTCCTTGTCTTTGATCTTGACCACCAATGACTGTTTTGAGCGACATTCATCGGTGTTGTGCCAGGGGCTTTTGTGGAAATCACACCATTTTCCAGTGTCCTTCTTTGTCTTCCCGTAACCCTTCTTTTCCTATGGCTTGGACTTGTTTTCGGGAGACTGTTTGTTAGGGTCGTCTTTGTCATACTTTGGTTGTTGGGGATTTGTAGACCCGAAATCTCATTTGTTCTGGTGCTTAAATTTCTGCTCGATTTTAACAGCATATCGATAAGCAACACCGAGTGATGATATGTCCAGAAAATCCATTTCAGTTTGTATGTATCTGTGTAGAGCCCCACGGTATTTCAGAACCAAATGTCGTTCAGAGTCTTTGATACCCAACTTGGTGTGCAAGGTATGGAAGGAATTGGTGAAATTCATAACTTCTTGGCCCCTCTCTTGCCGCAGTGTGGTCCATCTCATGTACTGGTCCTCATAGTTGCCAATAGGGTAATACTGTTCCTTTACCGCATCCACAAAAAAATCCCAAGTGGGCTCAGCCCCATATATTCCAGACTCCTCTGTGGAACTTTGCTCCCAATAAGTTTCCTACCAATGTTTGACATGAGGGAGAGATTTAGGGAGTGCGAAGGTGATATTTTCTCTATTAGAAAAATTGTGAATAGAGAAATAATCTTCTAGCAGAGTTAACCATTTTTCTAGCACTTATGCATCTATCTGTCCTTCAAATACAGGAATATCAAAATTAACTTGTACCTTGAAAGGCGAGGTGCCTCCAAAGTGGCCACTTGATGAAGATGCGTCTGCTACTATCGGTAGACGTTGAAGGATGTGGGAAAAATTCTCCATCATTTCGTCCCTCTGTCACGTGAGAGCTTGCTTAACCAACAGATTGATAGGATCGTATGCTCCATCGTTTTTATTTTCTTCCAGCATTGAGGGTTCCATGGGCATGCGAGAGAGATTGTATTCAAGAGAGACAAGATCGAGACCCAACTTGCTATACTTGGACCTCTTTGGGGACATGCATTGAAAAAAATGATCAAGAGTAGCCTGCTCTGATACCACTGATCCAGATTTATTTTCGGCACGAACTGAGAGCGAAGATATAATGACGAAATGCACAGAGATATCGTATATATTCAATAATGTAACATAAATGTATTAGAGATGCAACCATAAACACAAATATACAATAATACACGATTTCTATTAATGAAATAAATGTACAGAGACTGTAAAAATACAGAGTGAAAGACTCCCTAAAATGGTGGAAACTTATCTCTGAGAAGAGATGTGACAGCTACTCGCATTCGCAAGAAGATGATTACAATGAGGCTCTGAAGGAATTTTTACAATAAACATAAATTCCAAAAACCCTAGACATCCAAAAACCTAACCCTAGGAGATGAAGCGCCAAAAGTCATGTGGACCCCGTTTGGGTAAGTTAGTACATCAACTTCCCGGGGTTGTAACTTTTGCATACGATCTCCGTTTTAGGCATATAATATCTCGTTGGAAAGGTACCGTCAAGGAGATTCATTTTGGGGGATCAATAATTCCTTTACTTATAATTAATAATCTTGATCCCGAAAACCTTCATTTAGGCCCTCAAAATGGCCCCGAAAGTTAAAACTGCTAAAAATAGTAAGTTGCCAAAATTGCCAAAAAACTATTTTGAGCCAGTTGGAAAAGGTGGGTGGCCACCGATATCCACCTGGATCACTGTGGAAAATTGAGATATGTATGGATCTATTGTAGTTGTGTTGAACATAGTGAAGGCTCTCATCCCATGTGCGAGGATGCTTGGAATTGTACATGTTCATGATATGCACAATAATCAGTTAACGATCTCGGTTTGACCATCCGTCTGAGGGTGAAAGGCGGTGTATTTGGTGATATTGGGGTCCAAAAGTGACTAGAGGCTCGACCAAAATGTTCTGATAAACCATTTGTATCGATATGAGACGATGGTTTGTGGTATCCCAAAATGTACCCACAATCATTCGAAGAAGAGCTTGGCAGTGGCTTATGTTGTGATGCTCTTCTTGTAGGCGACCATAATCGTCATTTTAGAAAAATGATCAACCACCACAAAAAACACAGTCATTTCCCCGCTGAGTTGATGGAAGGCCCTAAATGTAGTCCATTGAGATGGATTCCCAGGGCCTTTCAGGAGTAGGCAGAGGGGTGTACATGCCTTGTTTATTAATGACCAGTTTGGAAATAATGCATGCAGTGAAGGAACTAATATACTTGCTGACATTATGTTGAAGTTTCTGCCAATAGAAATGTTTCTTCAACATTGCCACTAAATTTTCTATGCCGAAGTGTTATGCCACTCAGCTGTAGTGGTATTTCCAAATCAGCTTCGCTCACTCGCTTGATAGAATGCAGAGATGGCCTAGATGACATATTAACATCCCGTCCTGAAGATGGAAATCAATGACAACTATGTTTTCGCCCAACATCTGGTAGGTGGCAGCGAAGTTAGGATCTCTCTCATAGATTTGGGGCCATCCGGAGGTCTCGTGGCTGCAGGAGTTTAGCACCATGGTGAGTGATGCAACTGGCGGACGACTGAGAAAATTCGTGATGTGGTTGTTTCTTCGTGTATTATACTTGATGTTGAGATGAAATTGTTGCAATTATGTGGACCACTTATGATGGAGGTCATTCTAGAATTTTCCTTGTGTTTGCATGGACTACATTGACTTATTATCGATGTGGATGACTGTCTCCTTCCAGAGAATGTATTGCCTCCACTAGTGGCAGGCTTGCACAATGGAGTACATTTCTTTGTCGTAAGTAGGCTAATTATGAATGACATATGATAGTGTCTCACTGTGATAGGCCACATGGTGTCCATGCTGAGTGGGAACTGCACCCGTAACAAAGTCTGAAGCATATGTCTTGATCTCAAACGATTGTTGCAGGCCTGGTAATGAAAGAACTAGGGTTGAGCACAAGCATTGCTTCAAATCATTGAACGCTTGTTATTGTGATATGCCCCACACTAAATTTTACTTACCACCACCCCTGGTTACTTCATTGAGGGCCCATGCAATATGGGAGAATCCCAACATGAACCCGTGATAGAAATTGACAAGGCCTGAAAAGATTAGAAGCTCAGCGAGTGTGGTTGGGGCTGGCTAGTCACAAATGACCTAGATCTTGGCTTGATCTACATGCACCCCATGCTTATCAATAATGTAGCCTAGGTACTGGACCCTTTCCATGTCGAAGGATAATTTTTCCAAATTTCCATATAGCTTGTGTTGTTGCAGAGTGTGTAGAACCTACTAAATATGCGACAAGTTTTTCGCCCAATTCTTGTTGTATATGAGGAAGTAATCCAGATACACCACCACAAAAGAATTGGTGAAAGGCTGCAAGATATCGTCCATCATCCCCATGAAAGTTGTTGGGGCATTCATCAAACCAAAGGTCATGACCAACCATTTAAAAAGACCTTCTTTGGATTTGAAGGTAGTTTTCCATACATTTGTCTGCTCTATTTGGACCTAATGGTAGCTAGAATTCATATCAATATTACTGAAGTATTTGTCCCCCTTGAGCTGGTCAAGGAGATCGTCGATTTAGGGAATCGAGTACCGGTTCCTGACTGTGATTTTATTTAGGGCCCGATAATCGATGCAGAGTCAGGATGTCCCATCTTTCTTATGCACCAACATGATTGGGCTTCCACACGGTGATGAGTTGGGTCATATGTGCCCATTTTGGAGCAGTTATTGGATCTGACACTTGATCTCCTCATTTTCTAACAGAGAGCGGCAATAGAATGGCCCATTTGGTAGCATTGAACTGAAGGTTAGATCGATTCAATGCTTGACCTGACAATGTAGAGGTACCCCATTGGGTCAGGAGAAGATGCCTTTGTATTCTTCCACGGACTTATCCACTTGCTTCTGCTGCACGAAGAGATTGGCTGCAGAGGCCATAGATGTGGTTGCAACCTTCCACTCACTTTGAGAGAGAATCACGAAGAAGAAAAACTTCCCGGTCTGAGAGATGACCTTACTGCATTGCTTAGAAGAGATCAATGAAATGGGAGTAGGTGGGACTACCTCGGGTATCCTCTACAATTTTATGTCCAAAGTAATAATAACACTATGAGTCCTAGACTCATATACAACATGACATTTCCATAAATAAGGTTGGCCCAAAATAACATCACAAAATTCAAGGGGAGAGACATCACACAATACCTCAACTTTGAAGGGCTTGATTCCATAGGACATGTGGTACTGTTGGATGACGCGAAGATCACTTCCATGGTAGATCCATCTAATGGTGTATGGATGCAGCTGCGACGTTCTAAGAAGGGACAAAAAATTGAAGACGTACACTAAGATGAGGTTCTTATGACTATGACTATCAATGATGAATTTCATCGGAGTACCCTTCACCCACATTTGTGAATGAAAGAGGTGCTCACTTTCCTCTAGCTCATCAGGTTCACCGGGCTAGATCTTGGTGATAGCAACGGTGGCATTGGGTTTTGTGTCAATAATTCATCTCCCCTTTTATGGTTTTGACTCTGAATCGGGACCCAAATATAATTCATAGGCTTTTACCTCCGCACCAATGACTACTCTGAGTGACAATCAACAGTGTTATACCAGGGGCTCTTATGGAAGTCGCACCACTTCCCTGTGTCTTTATTCATCTTTCCACTGTCCTTTATTTGTGTATTAGACTGGTTGTCCTGAGGTTGTCCATATTTTCTCTACCCTTTGTTCTACGGGTTGGGGCTACCCTTTCCTTGATTTTGTTGTGAGGGGTTTCTAGACCCAAACTGCCACGTCTTTTTTTTAACCTTCTGCTAAATTTTGAAAACATATCGATAGGGTACACCTAAGGAAAAGATGTCCAGAAACTCCATTTTTGTCTAAATGTATCTATGCAGACTGTCATGGTACTTGAGCACCATATGTCTCTCATAATATTTGATACCCAACATGGTGCACAAGGTATGGAAGATATTTGTGAACTCCGACACTGTTTGGTCCCTTTCCTGTCGCAGTGTGGTCCATCTTGCATACAGGTCGTCATAACTTCCAACATGGTAGCATTGTTCCTTAATAACATCCATGAAGGACTCCCGAGTGAGTGCAAATGTAAATAATGAGGGTTCCTTTGTTTCTTTTTTCTCGCAGAAAGTCTCCCACCAATATTTGACATGGGGGATGACTTTTAGGAGAAAAATGTAATCTTTTCTCTATTAGAAAAGTTATGGACAAAGAAATATCCTTCTAGCAGATTCAACCATTTTTCTACAACATCTACATCTATCTAACATTCAAATATAGGAATATCAAAGTTGATCTGTACGTTGAATGGGGGGGAACCTCTGCTCGAGGAAGATGCGTCGCCTGTTGGTAGTCGTCGAAGGCTTTGCACAAAACTATCCATCATCCCGTTCCTCTATTGCATGAGGCCTTCCTCGAGAAACAATTTGAAAGGATCTCTTGTCCTGTCATATTTATTTTCTCTCTCCATGGAAGGTCGCTTGGGCATGTGAGATCTCTTGTTCTCAAGAGAAACAAGCTCGAGACTCAACTCTTTGTACCCTGACCTCCTCAGGGACATGCACTAAGAATGACAAGGAGTAGACTGCTCTAATACCACTGATCTATATTTTATGAGCATAATGAAATTAATACAGATCTATATTATTAAAACAAAGATACAATGAAAAATAATAGAGATACAACAAACTTGGCTTCTATTTAATAAATAAATATGTTGAAACTGTAAAATGCAGATTGAAACAAGCTTGCTAGAATGGTGGCGACTTATCTATGAGAAGATATGTGATGACTGTGCTCATTCGCAAGAATATGATTACAATGAGTCTCCAAAGGAATTTTTACATCAAACATGAATTCCAAAACCCTAGACATCCAAAATCCTAACCCTTGGAGATGAAGCGCCAAAATTCATGTGGGCCCCGTTGGGGTAAGTTGGTACATCAACTTCCCGGGGTCATAACTTTTGCATACGATATCCGTTTTAGGCACACTATATCTTGTTGGAAAGGTATATCCGAGGAATACACATTATGTCATCACAATTTGAATTTGTTTGTAATGTGACTGTGGAGGACCCAAAAACGTTGTTTAGGGCCTTAAAACGACCCCAAAATTTTGGGACACGAAAAGCTAGAAAAAAACTGCCAAGATGAAAACTGAAACTTCCAAGATGACATCTATATGTGAGCTAGTTGGAATAGGTGGGTGGCCACCAATATCCACCTGGATCAACCACTACCATCTTTCTTGATCTAGGTACAAAACCCCTACATGGATTTTTGTCGCATCATCCCAAATATTATGGAGGGAGAAGTATTGTTCGATTTGAGAGACCCACCCTACTGGGTTGGATCCATCAAATTTATGCATGTCAAATTTGGGTACCTTATTCCAAGAGTGTGGAGAACCCTAAGGGGAGTGGGATGAATGAGTATGCTCATAATGGGAATGTTGAGGGTCCTCTTCATTAGGCTTTACCTTCTTACCTTTTGTGAATTGTTACATGGATTCACAGATGGCTACGTGGAATTTTTCTCGGAGGGACTCTTTGGCTTTGAATCGTATGGTAGTGGTGATGGATTCCATTTTTGTTTCTAAGTTGCACATCCTAGTCTCCCAGTATTCTTGGATCTAAGCTTTGGTGGTTGGCATGATAACAGCTTAGGTAGTGGATGAGGTGTCAGGATGGAAATCGGGGCCACAAAAAGTGAGATGTACCAGGGTGATAAGGACAAAGATAGGATTCCAGTGGGATATGTGTCAAATAAGGGTGTCTCGGAAAGGGGTGGGACAACGGGGAAAAAATGCCTAAACACGAAGTGTACCACTATGATGAGAATGAAGAGAGGAATTAAATGGACTAGGTTACAAATAAGGGTATTGATGGGCCCCATACTTTTTTCTTTTATTTACTCCTGCGGAGCTATACTCTGCCCTGAATAATTTTGTAGTGGTAGAATTCCCAAATTCTCAATAATAAAAAATGTCGGCAGGGAGTGTTTCTACAACGAACAAATGTGACAGGGGCCAATTTGCAATGCAATGAATCAATTGTTTTCATTCCAATGGTTATGGTTTGAAGGGTGTCTACAGTCAAGGGTTTTCCCTGTGTTATATCTCTCTTACATACGTGTGGGGTCCAACAATAGTACTCGACGCAATATCTCAAGGCACCAACTAAGGAGGCTAGACCGTACCCTTAGCCATACTACCCGACTACCCAGGTACTAGAGAGTCTCTTCTTGAGTGTTGTTCTCGGTGACACTATAACATTCTGACGACTGATTGGTTTATTTATGGAGGGATTCAGGATTCCTAGGCTGATCCATATATAGGTGTTTTCTGATGTGCTACCACTTGAAGGGGTACCAATAGGGGTTACAAGGGTGGCCAATAGATGTGCGCTTAAGAACCACTTGTATTTCCTGCGTGTATTACTCCATGACCACATGTTTATGCGTATAAAAAGTAGAGATCTGTAGCTTAAAGACGCTGAAATATGTCTCTACCTTGGAAACAAAAAAATACCCCACAAGTCTTTCCCGGGAAAGATCTCTGATACCACTTGAAATATTCGAGATATAATATAGTATGCACAACATAAATATTTAGAAAGAAATGGCAGAAAAACAATGATATATCCAGAACAATATCATAATAATACCATAATAACACCAAAAAGAGCACCTTTATTAATGATAAAAATGCTCACTTGCCTCTTCGAGGGGGAAACCTCCAGCAGAGCAAAGCTCTATTACAATAATATCTAAGAAAAAAATATCCAATGCCTCCTACTCTTATTTATACTAATTCTACCTTCTAAGGAAACTTCTAGAGGAAGATCTTTCTAGAAGTGAAAGCTTCTATTAGGTCTTCTTACATTGACGTATTCTCCTTTATTTATTAGGCCTTATTATCTAATGTCGACCTTTATTACATAGATAACATATCCTACTAACTAATGACCCATGGAGAGGGGTTAGGATCGTACCCTAACAAGATGGCTCACACATCCTTCAGAAGCATGGGAAAAAAATTGGAGATACAAATATGCACCTGGAATTGAGGAAAACAATCTCATTTGCCTCAACAATCTAATTCCCAGCTCCTCAATTTGGAACACAACCTATAACAATCACACACTTGTACAAGATCATGCTTTTTTGGAAATAAGGAATGGTCAAACTGCACTTTTCTAGTCGAACTCTTGGCAAAAGATCTCCCCTCTCAACTCCAAGGAAATCATGCAAGACATTTACCAAAGTATGCAACATCAAGCCACCTCTACAGTTCAAAAATTCTGGAAAGACCACTCAGTTCACTCTTTCTGGAGAGAATGGAAAAATAGATATCCATAACTTGTCCTACCCTCAGATTTCAACATGATACCTTGGACTGCAGAGGTGGTAACTCGAAAGATACACATCCACCATGAATTGGACATTCTTCGTTGGGGTCACACCGCCAGAGGAGTATTCTCTATCAAAGAATCCTACACACTCAAATCTAAGCATAAACTTTTGGAAAAGGAAGAAACATGGAACAAAATTTGGAAATAAATCTTGTGGCCCAGGGTAAGCACTTTCCTCTAGGTTTTAATCCAAAATCACATTCTCACTTGGAAGAATCTGCGAGGGTTCACAGGTCCCTCCATTTTCCCACTATTCCATGCACATGAGGAAACCACAAAACACATTCTCAATCAATGTGAGTTTAGTTTTCTTAGTTGGGAACAAGCCGCTAAAATCATGCATAGATCAGACATAGACTCAACAAGCATCAAGACCACTATTGAGCGATGGAAAATTCCATTTTTTTTAAATCCTATCCTCAATAGAATTTGGCAATTAATTCCTAGGTTTGTCATTTGGAATTTGTGGAAATAAAGAAACTGCAGTATTTTTCATTCAATGATCCACATAGAAAATCAAGTTTGGAATAAGATAAAAGATTGCATCCAGGAAACAATATGCTCCCAGCCTTGGAATCCAAATGACTTCAACTGCAATCCCATAGAAAAAATAATTCTCATCAATTGACACATTACTCCTGACTCCATATCCATCTCCAAACCCTCCCGATCACCCACCTCCCATAGTCCCACTTCCCGGATCTTTGCCCCTTATGTCTTCCTTAAACTTAATCTTGATGGAGCCTTGAAAGGTAACCCTGGACTAGTGGGTTTTGGCGTAGTCATAAGAAATGATCAAGGTCACATCATTCTCACCATGGCGGGAAATATGGGAAATGATACGAACAATATTGTAGAACTATGGATGCTAATTAAAGGCCTCCATGTTGCCACACACAAAGGCTTTCACAAATTAATCATAGAAGGAGACTCCTAGGTAATCATACAAATGTTTTCAAAGCTTCTCAAAGGATCGAAACATGCCAAAATATGCCCCAACTGGAAACTACTAAGCGATCTTGAGCTCCTTTGTTATTTCATTATACCTAACTTGGTTTGAATCCCCTCACACAACCGATGTGATGCCAACCATGTAGCTGCCAAGCTTTCCAATGCAGGGGTGATCTTCAAGATCAAGACCTTATATGTTCTGCCACTCAAACCTTTGAACATCTTCTCTTCCTAGATTGCTTGGATTTAGCATGAAAGGATATCTCCACCCCGAATGGGGTGTTATCAACTCATCCCAACCCAATGCCATCTGGACACGCCGACATGTCGTCACCCTCCCTCAAATAGGACGAACGATGACACCAACTTAATGTGAATCCTCCTCTGCATCGATTTCCTGGTCCTGGTATGGATCCTGACCATCCTTCACACGATGTCCTCGAGGAGAATGAACTTGGTCCTGTAAATCCTCCCTCTCTTTAATGACACCCACACCTACCTTTCCTCATATCATTTTGGGCTCTCATAACCTTCATCGGTTTTTCATTCCCTATTTTTTCCATCTTTGGTTATATTTCTCATCAACATTGTCTTTCATGTTTTCACCCAGTCTACCTCTTGTCCTCTATGGGTTTCTATGCCTCGTGAGAGAGTTAGACCCAGATGTGTTAGCGGAAGCCACTCTCTGGTTCAAAATTCCACTGCTCATAGCTTGGTTCTCCTTGGTTGTAATTGTGCTTGTCATCTGCAAATGGAGCCTCCTCTTACTCACTCGACCTCCACTGATTTTGAGGAAAAACCCACCCCTACTCTACCTCCCTCCACCACTCCCATCATCTCTATCTCCCTCCATGCTCAAGCCTCAAGCTCTAATCCCCTTCTATCTTCCCACCCTGGTTTCAGAGCGGAACAACGCAACACTATCGAGTCTCTCAAGCACGACAATGTCGAGTAGAAGTTCCGGGAATAAATCATGGAAAAGTGCTTGGACTGGTCGTTGGATTCTGGAGCAGTTGATCCGAAGAAAAGGCACAACGAGGAGGAGCTTCTCCATGATATCATGGTTCTGAAATGGTCAGATTCACCCGATCATCCCTTTCCTCATAATTATGTTTCTAAATAAATTTTATGGATTGTTACTTTTGTTTTTTACAGTCATAGTTTGGTCCGCAAGAAGGCAAACCCACTCATTTTGTTATAGTTATCTACTCAAAGGTTTCATCTCATGACAAACTTTGTAACTAAGTGTTTTTACAGTCACCACAAAGTAATACTTTGAAACTTCTTCACATGGTGGTAGGGTGGTTTCCTCTAATGGCGATCTCAACACCAGTGTTGTCATTTATAATAGGTAATATAAAAACTAGTTATATATATGTCAAAAATGTTTAAATATGTATTTATTTGTAGATATAAATACATTTTTACATAATTAATATAATAACAACTTTAAAAACCCATGACAATGAAGTTGTATGATAAGATTTACTGTATGATATGATGATAAGATTTACTGTACATGATATGATGATAAGAACGTGTCTCTGAGAATGAAACCTCGATGGGAAATGGAAAGTCATGATTTTTTTCTTTTTCTTATAAATCCTCATGGCTTAGGGTATCTTACATCATGATTAAGATAATGTTTATATGATTAAGATAATGTTTATATGAGATAAATTTTATATGATATTTTATAAAATACTTATAAATATATTGGAAGACACACATTTAGAAACCGGAATTAAAATTAAATTTATATACTTAAGTTACATACAAAACAAAATAGGTGGGTAATAACAACATAAAATATAGATACCGCATCTTCATGAGTAAAATCTCATGTACCATGAGGGAGTTTGTTATTTTATTTGATGGGGTTGGTTATTTTTACATAGATATCAAATCTTCATGCTCAATCAAAAGTTAACTAAATATTCTAAATGGGTGAGACTTTTTCGTTTAAAAAATTCATTTAAATTTTTTTTTTTTATTAGATATTTTGTAGAGAATAATTATTTTTTTCAATGAAATTATCATTTTTCTTCAAACTTAGTCTTTTTAATTGATTTATTCTTGTTTTTTTTCCAATCTTTTACCTCAATTTATAAGAAGTCAAGGATAATTTTCCACTTATAACATGAAAATTTAATCTTTTACCTCAATTTATAAGAAGTCAAAGATAGTTTTCCACTTATAACATGAAAAATTTTAGGAGTTTGACTTTTTTTTTCAAACATGCCCAAAATGCTCTTATTTGGCTATGAAAATCTCTCTCTCTCTCTAAAAGCATTCAATTGTCGTCTTGCTTCTATGGATGTTACCCTAATTTCCAAGTGAATCTTCTACCTAAGTCTATTATGCTGCTAGACTTAGATAACCTAGAACATGGAGAGGAAGCTAAATTCATATTGATAATTCCCTAGCATAGTAACTTAAGAAGCCCTTCCATCATAATTTTTCAGAATGATGACAAATGAGGGTGGATGTGTGATGTCCCTTTCCAATTTATCACTCTAGATGGATGGTCTAGTAGCCTAGCTGACTCCCGTAGGCTATAGACAACAAAGAAAAGGGGGTCAAGGTGATTATTTGATGTCACTTGGTTAGAAAGGGTTATATTTCGAAAGTGACATTGAGTAATTAATTAAAATGGGTGTTTTAAATGACTTGAGTTTATAAAGTAACTTTAGCTTTTTAAAAGGGTGAAATGGTCCGAAAAGGGTCAACGAGGAAAGAAAAGGAGAATGAGGGAACCCTCTCTCATTATTCATTAATTATTTTCTAAAAACAAAATTGAGAGAGATCTTGTGGCTTTGTCTCTTGGGACAAAAAACCCTAGAGAAAGATTGGATTCAGTGGTGAGACTATCCACCCTAGCCAGTCGTGGAGGAGATATCCTACTCAAATCTTCTCATTGTGCTTCATTTGCGACAAAGTTTATCTTTTGGTTGCTGAGTTCTTTTGTGTGTGGCTGAGTTTTATCATTTGGCTATGGAGTTTGCTTGTATTGGGCTGAACTTTCTTGAGTTTGTGGGTCGTTTTTCTTCATAGAGGTAGAGTTTCTATCTTGTTGGGAGAGTTTATTAGCAGAGGGGGATGAGTTTGATTGTGTTGGGCGAGTGTATCAGCATAGGGGACCGACTTAGTGTGTTGGGTGAGTATATTAGCAGTGGGGATGATTTCCTCATTGTTGGGTGAGTTTCTTGGACAAAGAGGCGAAGTTATTTGTGGAGGAAGGCGACATCACTTGTTGGTTGAGTTTTTTGCCTGCTAGGACAAGTTCCCTATTGAATGGGACAATTTCTATCACCTCAAGGTCGAGTTAGTACAACATGCTATATCTCTATGTATGGAGACATTTTCCTGTTGGTGAAGGCCACGATCTGAGCCAAACCCTTGCTTGTGGGCCGAGTTTCACTTGTGGTTGTTGTTATATGTTGATGGGGGTGAATTTAGTGTTGTCTATGACTATTGGGACGACTTCACTGCTGTAGGAATCATTGGAATAGTTGGTTGTCTTCTACAGGAAGTATATATCAGTCCTATTCCTTTTCATATCAGCGAGGGAAACCTACATGAAATATACCTCAGGTTCCTCTTATTTGCTATCTGTACTATTGCTAAGATCTTTAAATGTACTATGACTGTCTGAAATATTTGTTTCAATAAATATCTTTGGATTTCCAATACTAGTGCTTCATTGTAAATAAAAACAGAGAATAGAAAGACATATAAATTGTTTAATAAATTTTCGTATGCAAACTGTTTGTTGAAATGACTACATTGCTAAACTAAGTGAAAAACCCAAAATAATTGAGTGGGGACATTTATGTGGTATTAGAGCTTGTGATCCTCCTAGCCTATGAGGGTATATAACCTTGGCTATGGAAAAATAAACAAAATGGAGCCCCTGGGTCAAAGGGGAAATGAACAAGGAATCAAAGACAACAAGAGCACGATGAGGAGTTTACAGATTGTTTGAGGGAATATATGTCACTTAGTGAGACATTTCACACAACCATGTCATTCAAGGATTTTTGTACCATCAAACATACTGAGTGGTATGAACCCCAAGTATGAGTGGACAAGAAAGTGAAGATGCCAAGGAAAAAGGTACTAGTTTATGAAGATTCTGATGCTTCTTAAAATCCTTAATAGCTTGATCCATAACATTGCACTTATTTTGAGCTAACTATAACAAATTATTCTTAACATTCACCCTTTCAACACTCATGATCATATTTGTTTTGTCATATATTCCATAAGGTACTAAAGCCTATTGTGACATATTATTGAAAAATATTATCAAACAACTAGCAATTTTAGCTTGTTGAGCCACTTCATCCCATAGTTCATTGATATCAAGTTAAACATGTTTTTATTAAACACTCACTTTCCTAAAAAAAAAAACATCAAAATAAAATCCAAATTGATTCATTTGAATGATAATCCTATCCCATATTATATTTTTGTCAACGATCATCCATTTCTTACCTAAAATATGCTTTAAATCACCTTCTAAAAACTTCTTCAATTTCTCATTAGATTGGTTTGAAGATATAATACCATGTTCCTTCTCAAATATTTGACTTTGTAGATTCTAAATTGTTAGCTTCTTCGCTTTCAAAGTAACATTTGAACTAGTTAACTTTTCTTTTTTCATTACCACATTACTTTCCATTTCCTAACGCTTATATAAAAGGTCAAAAATTTTACTTTTAAGAGAAGCTATTTTTTAATCATTGAGATTTTATTCACTACTTGATAAATCTACCATTTTATCTTCAAAATTTTACTTTTGAGAGAAGCTATTTTTTAATATTGAGATTTTATTCACTACTTGATAAATCTACCATTTTATCTTCAATAGACAAACATTATTGGAAATTGCATTAGATTAGAAAGATATTTTGGGAAGAACATTTTCGTCCATTTCATTTTGCAATCTTTCACATTTTGAATAACTTTATACTTCAATTATCTTCGTCTCACTGATGAACGTATTAACATTTTTACTAAGCTAATAATTTTTCTCCTTTAACACGTCATTTTAAACCATCAACATTTCCTCTCAAAGGTACTAACAAACTCCTTAGTTTTCACATGATGTGAATATAAAATACTCAATTTTTCCTTTGATGCTTTAATCTCAACACTTTTAGCCTTTATTAATAATTTGACAACATTAACATCTTTAGGATTAACTTTTAGAGTAACAATTTTATCGTCCAACTATGGAATCTTAGTAATTTTAGCTTTTATTAATATATTTTTCTTATTTTAATTGTTTTTCCATTCTTGTCACTATATCATAAAGCTTATAGCCTAAATTACTTCTTTTGATACAATTATAGCCATTCCACCATGTCCACAACATGCATCTAATTTAAATTAAATCAACACGAAGAGTAGTGACATCATATTTATGATATTTAATATTATATTCATCTTTAACTACTCTTCAATGAAGGACAATCATATTAAAATGCCTCACAACATGCATCTAATTTAAATCAACATTAAGAGTAGTGGCATCATACTCATGAGATTTAATATTATATTCATCTTTAACAACTCTTCATTGAAGGACAACCATATTAAAATGCCTCTTTTCATGATCAACTACGGTTAGAAACTTTGGGGCTGCTATCCCTTTTGGGAAGACTCAATGATAATGTTGCTTTCTAAAGTGGATGGACTTGTTTTTAACTTCAACAATCTTAGAGGATATATCTATACTAGCTTTTGATGATACTTCTTTAGGCTTAATTTTAGATATTTCAAGCTTTGACAGATCTTTTTCCATAGAAATTTCATAAACCTGCAAAAATTTCATAAATTTGTAACTGTGGTTGAACTTATGAATACCAAAGGTCTTGGTGGCATTAGTTCCTAAAATGATCCTTCAAAATTAAAGAAGATTCATCATTATCCTCCTCTTATTTCCATGAGAAGTCTTCACCAGGCTTAGTTTTTCCCTTTATGCCCAACTCCTTGTACTCTAACATCATTAGGGACATGTAAGAAAAAACAACAAAGAGTAGACTCCATTGATACCACTGATTCATATAGTAGTATAACTAATTATTATAATCATTAATAAATGTAATTAACTATTGTGAAGTCTATTGTGAAGTGTTGCATCTCTTCACTAAGGCTTTAAGGCTTTATATATATAGTCTGTTCATCCGTTTTTTAAGATAGACATGAATAATTAATAAATAATATATATATATATATATATATATATCGTTTACAACTTCCAATTGGTATCAGAGTGAAATCTTGGTCAAAGCCAAAAGCACATGCATTCAATATGGAAAATATCATTCTTAAAAACATGAAAATTAAAACCATTATGGAAAATATAAGTAACACTCTAGAAGAAATGAAGAAATTTGTGAATGAAATAATGGAAGGACAATTAGAGAAGGCAGTCTTGGCATATTTAAAGGAGAGGAGTTTTTTCCAAAACCAAATCTCACTTCAAGAAGAACACCAGAAGATTTTTCAAGGTAATTGTTTTTTTTTTAATGGCAATAACCAAAGAAAAAAGCATGCCAATTTTTCCTCCGTTGTCAAGTCCAACTCAAAGGAGAAACGTGTGGCAATTAAAGATACAGGAAAGACACACAAACCCATATTTGGTGAGTGTTTCAATAACACATCTAGTCAGGGCTTAATCCTATAGTCTCTCAAACGACACAAAACAAATTTTTTTATCACAGTGTATATATTCTTACTTCTTCCGATGCAGATGGAGTTGAATTGGAATAGAGAAATAAGGGGCTTGTTGAAAAATCGTTGAAAGAAACATCCAGTAGGACTACACAATGCTACAATGTTGTGCTATGATTACAACGTCTTACAATGTATCACCTACAGTCTTCCATTCTCCCTATAACCTATAAAATGCTCCCTTCCTAAAGTACGTAAATTCTGCCAACATCATAGTTTTGGCAAGTGTATCAAATGATGAACCGGGAAGAAGAATTTATTTTTCATCAGAGTCACACATAATGTGGCTGTCAAAATGGTCTGGAAAGCTTCATAGTGTTGCACAACACTATTCTATGCATGAATCTACTCAGAAGGCCATAATAGATTTGGATGGTAACAAAGAGCATTTGGTCTATATGTCTGTCTGCTTGGATGCTACTTCGTTGCCGACTCTATATTTATATGACTACATCATTATGGGCGAGGGAATAACAGACTTCCCATTGGCAGCCACACTATCTCAAAATTTCATAGTATTGTTACTGGAATGGGGTGGGTTGGGCCATACCCTGTCAATTAGGCATCGAGAACTCGATAATGAGAGAGGAATAATTCTTAGTGGAAGAAGCATGATAAGCGTTGGCTTCTACACCATAGTAGAATTAACATATATACAAGATTCGGGATGGGAGGATTCCCTTGTTTATCAATCCTACCAGTGGGTTTGAGGACTCTATGGTATTTAGTCCTGCTCTCAAACAATGGCAAAGGGCCTTTAGAGATGGGCTTCTCCAATCCATAGCATATCCTTGTAACGGGTATATATTGGACCATACTAAAGTTGGGGGTACCACTTTTGACATCAGAGGATTACACCATTCCTTAGCTGATCTACTTGAGCACGCAAACTTCAACAATCTTAGAATTGCGATACTAGAAAATTTCTCCCAAATCCTCTTCAATAAGAGTGATAAAGTGCAAGGAGAACAAACTATGTTGAAACCCAAGGCTTATGTCGAGGAGTATGTGGACAGTGTTGGAGCATCTCATATGGCTCTATTAAATCTGGGCAATGGATTTAAGGTCACAAATTCTTGTGGTGCTCTTAGGAGTCCTCAACTACTTCTCCTCAGTGGAATCGACTCACTTGAGCACTTGGAATCTTTAGGCATCCCCATGGTTTTATATTTTCCCGGTGTTGGACAAGGAATTGTTGATAACACAAAAGTTGGGATTACATTTGTTTCTCCTTGACTCCTTGAATATTCATTATCTTGATTTGTGAGTATAAATCCGGGAAGAGTTATCGAATCATCTAGTATTTCATTTCACAAGCCATTCACTTACGATCAAGAAGGGATAGACATATATACATTTAATAAACTCTTTGATAAACATATCAATGTGGTCAACATTTTTGAGTTCATTGTTGGGACTCTATCCAAGGGGGAGCTTCATATTAGGTCTTGGGATTTTAATGAAGATCCTTATCTCAGATTCAATTAATTTTCCCATCCATATGATGTAGAAAATTGTGTGGAAGGGATGAGAACCATAAAAAGGGTTCAATAATCAATTCCCACAACTTTTTTACAAGGCCTTTTATTGGCAGTCTGCTCCTTGTAAATACAAATGACGAAAAGGAACTGTAACCATTCTACGGGATGAAATTCTCTACCTCATGGGACTATCATGGTGGTTTCCAAGTGGACAGTGTAGTTAATGATATATACCAAGTTTTGGGAATTGATTCTCTTCGGGTGATTGATCACTTACTCAAGTCAGGGCGATCAAATTATCAATGCTTGGAGGATGAAGTATTGAAGGAGGGATGACTTGTAGTATAACTAATTATTGAATAATCATTAATATATGTAATTAACTATTATGAAGTGTTTCATATCTTCACTAAGGCTGTAGCATCCCAAACCATCAACACCGCTGTTGGGCATCGCTACCCAAATACCTTGTCTTCAATAAACTAGCTCTGATACCAATTTGTAACATCCCTGACCATCAACACCACTGCCAGGAAACACTACCCAAATACCTTGTCTTCAATAAACTAGCTCTGATACCAATTTATAACGTTCCTGACCATCAACACCATTGCCGACAACGCCACATAGGTACATACATATATCTATATAACATGCATTTCTAATGAATTTAAAACAAATAACACAGAGTTACTGCTATCATATAGATTCAAATGGAATTGATAGTAATTCCTACATGCAACGGAACACATGATAACATTCAAGAATCACAAACATGCGTAACATACATAATTAAGCATGGGAATGATACTTATATTTTAACTGGAGTAAAAACCACCAACTGCGTGCAGACCTTCCATGAACCTCCCAGCCTTAGACCACACTTCTTATCACTCTCAGCAGTAGGTTACCCCTGAGCTGGGAATAAACTCCATTGGGCAAGGGATTCCTAGGCTAGGCAAGGTCAATAGGAAAGTCACATAGTTCAAGAGGAAGGATTCTCTCCCAGGAGCCACTTACTCCCACTACTCACAGACTTTCATTCCCCACATGCATGCCCCACCCTAGGAGTATACACCTTCACTGTCACACAGTCCATCAGCTGCTCCACTTCCCTTTCCTTGAGATTCAACAACAGGCTAGAATGGAATTCTTAGAGCTCTGTAGCAACTACGAGACTCCTTCCAGGAGAACTCACCTCCTCAACACACTCTGCCACCTGGAGAGAGTTTATCACAGGCCTGGCAACCTGCTTCTTCAATCCACAACCACCTCTCTCATTTGGAGAGAGAGTTGCTCACAGGCCTAGCAACCTGCTTCTTCGACCACGATAGATAATTGGAGTAAGGCAAGGGATGAATCAGTAAATTACAAAGGTGCAAAATGGTCATGGGTTCAAAAATGGCGGAAATGGATGGCAGCAGGCGAACTTGTGAGGAGAGACAGGCAGACTGGTCTAGCATAGCCCAAAATGATGAAAGTGCAAGACAAACTCTAGGCATGAACC